>VDFB02375808.1:0-24019 GCA_007258455.2 Sequoia sempervirens | reverse complement strand
GTTCCAACAAGTGGGATCATTTTATAGCCAAGAGCACATAATCTAGACTCACAATATTTCACAATCACTGGGTAGGTTGAACCCATTACATATCACAATAAACTAGCACTTTCACCCATAGGAGGTTCAAGGGATACACCGATAGGAAATTAAAGGTAAAATTTAAATATATTTTAATATTTCATTAAATGGAATACCATAGAAGTTAACTATATAGAAATGACCTAAAGCTAGAAACAATAATTTGAGATTGGTGTGGTAAGTGTTAGAACTTACTTTGAAAGGAGAAGGGTGAATATTGGATTAAGATTCCATTGTTTGGCTGACACATGGAAGATGGATTTTGGCTGAATTCAAATTGCTATGATCCATAAATTAGATAGCATGTTGGATGTGATTGCATAGAGCTTCAAAGGTTGTAAATGTCATAGTAAATGACTAGTTTACTTTGATCCACTGGGTATGAGTATGGGATGGATCACATGACTTGAGTAGAACTGGAAATATCATTTCATGAACCAATACTTCTTTGGGATGATCCATTAGGGATTGTGCTGGAATAATTCAAAGTTGGAAAACTCGGACTTGGCGCGGACCCAGCAGCCCAAAATAGGACTTGAACTCGAGACTTGGCATGGACTCGGAAAAAAACTCAGCTAGGACTCAACAAAGAAGAAAACCGTAGTTTTACAAATAACAAAAATAAATTAATGCAGCTAGAGAATATAAGAGCCTAATTTGATTATCAATTTCTCATAATTCAAATATTACACATGTTATATGATCTTCAAACACTCAATATTTGAAATTTCATCATTCATACTCAGTTTCAAATTTTCAAATGAAAAAAAAAACAAAAAACAAGTTTTAAACATTCATACTCATTATTTTCAGGCGATGCCAAGAGTCCTAAGTTGGGACTCGGGAGTCCGATTCTAGGACTCACGTGAGTCACTCGACAAGACTTGGGAGTCCTAGCCTAGACTCTCCAAGACTTGGCTAAGGAGTCCTTGGTGAGTCGGCTCAGCGAGCCCTAGGACTCGAGAGTCCCAAGAGTCTTTTCCAGGACTCAGAGAGTCCTCAAATTATGGTCAATAATCAATCATCCACAAATGAAAGAGTAAAGTAAGGAATATAAAGGGCCATTAAGTGAAGAACATCACAAGTCAAAGAATCAATAGTCATGATGAGAAGTTATAAGATCAAGAGTCATGTACATAAGAATAGAAGGCTAAAAGACAAGAAAAAAAGGCTAAAAATATCTGAAGTTGTATTTATTTATGGTTCCTAAATAGAAAGTTTCAGCTCAATAATACAAAATCTCTATACTTGTGTTGTTTTTTCTTATTTCATTGTTTATGGATGCTACTTGTTGATGTATTTTTCATGACTGCACCAACGTAGAATAAAGTTGCCAACGGCTACCCTATTCTCTCTTGATCAAAGTATTCTGCATGCTAAGATTGCAAGAAAGTTCATGCGTTCAACTCCAAGGTTCTTTCAGTGCGAATAGGCTCAGTTGGCTCGATGTGATTTGCTGGTATTTCAAGGGGACTTACGGAATTGTTCGGCAGTGGAAGAAGGAATTAAAATGCTCGAAAGATTTGTCTATGAAGCGCGGGTTTCCTATTCTAACCAGAAAGTACTCAATTTAAAGAGGTTAAGAGGTTTAGAGAGTCTAAATTTATTCTAACGCGTGGGATATGGAGCTCAACTTCAGCAAACTTCAACCAAACTTCGCTTTGCCTCACCTCGGACAACTTCCACGGAGTCGGTGCAATCTTCAGGGGAGATGACTAAAGATGTTCAAACCACCATTTGACATGAAGATACCATCACAACGACGCATACCACCATTCAAACTGTGATTGAAATTAGACCCAAACGTTTCCAGTTGACCACACAAGGCGCATTCACCATCAACAAACGCACTAGTGGTATGGATAAACGAAGTTTTCCCAAATTGAATACCACATTCCACAACTAACATCTACTTGCATGGAATGGAAAACAGCCATTTCTCTTGAACTATTTTACGCTACTATTTGAATCGGAAAGACGAAGAAACCTTGCTAGCTACTCACAACAAAGACGAAATTCACCATCAATGAAGAACTCTTTTATTGAGAGAGTGTTCACAACAATTTCTTACAAAGTTTTCAAAGGGAAAACTTTCCCTCTTCTTCAAACTACACTATCAATCTATATTAAGTTACTCTAAGCTATCACCTAGTTGTCCCTCTACTCCGACTTCTACTCTAATTCTACTATCTAGAGTACGTAAATGAGGGGACTCCCTTTTATAGTTGGCCAAGTCCAACGTACGGCTCAGATTACAATCAGATGAACGGCCCAGATTGTGCCACCTCAGCCCTAACAAGATTCACCCTAAAAACCGCCACCAAGAGGAGTGGGGTAATAAATGAGCCACTAATGTCCATTATCCTTCTAGAAGATTCCAGCCTTGAAATGCATTCACACTGCTCTGTTGTTCGCGTTCAACCAATTCTGTCGATCGCTTGGAGGAGGGTAAAAGAGTCTTTAAGATTGCCTCCTCAGATAATAAAATTTGATAGAATCTGGAGTTCGACTGCTCTTGATCTTCTTCTTGATGTTGTTCTTCAACCTTGCTCGAACTTCCACTCTTTTCTCCATCTTGAGTTATACTAAGTCTCAACACTTAGCCATTTTCTTGCAACTTTCTTCCTTTGAGGTTGAGATGTCGTCTTGAATCACTTGCTTCATCACTCTAAGTCATCACTGCCTGGTCTCGACGTTCCTCCTGCAAAACAAGCAAGGAGAAGAGCATTAGAACACTTTATCATATGAATTTACCTTTCTCACCAAGATTTTACTCTCTAACTCCCGAGGGTTCATCGTTTTTCCTTAGCCGACTTCTGCCTTCTTCTTGATTCTTCATGCCTTAGCCAAATTTTCAACCCATCTTCCTCAAGGGCGTATCATCTTTTAGAAATTCATTTCACTAACTGGAGCTCTGATACTCAATTTCGTTCATCTCTGACTCTGGAAGATTAGTCCCACGAAGAATTCAATCAAATTCACCTAGGCAATTGACTTAAAACTCATCCGCTGAGGCATTTTATCTTGAAAACACATTTTCTTCACATTTGCTTTAGAAAATTTTTAAATTTCCCTTAGGAAAATTCATCAACCTGGTGCCCATTTGAAATCTTTATCACAGAATCCTTGGCAAGCTGTGGAAGACCTCAAAATCCATTCCTCATTGATAATCTTTAATACCCAGAAGAAAATTTCCTTCAGAACGCGTCAAACTCATGGGTACCCAACGAATGGGTTCATTTAAATTTTTAAATTTTGAACCTTAGAAAATATTACTCCATCAATTTAAAATCCGTTCTTCATCTCCATGAACATCCTGTTGCTCTGACTTGAAAATTTTCGTTGACCCTGTGCAGCAAGCATCATCTGACTTCTTCACTGGCAAATTCATCCATGCCTCTGAAATTTTTATCATCCTCCAAGCCCAGGCGTATTTTCTTAAGGAAGAAAATTTTGTGCCTTAGAAAAATTTTGAATCACTTTGCATTTTGAATTTTTCCTTAGAAATTTTTTTATTCCTCTTCAGTCACTCTGCCTGCGGTGAGGAAGATTTACTTTACCTTGGAGAAATTTCTTTTAAAATGCCTTGGGCGCATTTTATATTCTATGAGGGACATTTTCATTTTAAAATTCCCACGCCTAACATATTATTTTTCACTCAACACCTTGGACACTTAGGCGCATATGACACTTGAAGAAGGATATTTCACATCCACGCCTAGCATATTTTATCTGTCTTACTTCAAACTTCATGCATTTTAGGCGCATTTCATGTGGCATGAAGAATTTTTCTCAACGCCTTGCATATTCTTCATCACCCCACCCTTACATACTTCCTTGGCGCATTTAGCACACTGAGAGGGATAGTTTAATTTCAACGCCCAACAATATTCTCCATCCTCACCTTAGGCGCATTTCACACATGTTGAAGGATGAAATCCAATACGCCTAGCACCTCACTTGTCTTTATCCATACTTGGGCGCATCAAGGTAGACTTAAGTCTTGCCCAAGAATCTTTTTTTTTTATACTTGTCCTCATCTTACATCTTTGCATGTATACTTTTGCATGGAGACGTTTGTCTTTACATGCCCCTACTTGGGCGCATTTTGCTAGGTGTGGAGGATGAAAATCTTTGACCCCTTTGACTTCCTTCTTGTCAACTCCTCTTGGGCGCATTTTGGGCATGGTGGAGGATGAAGCATTTACAACGCCTTCATGTGACTCTTCGACTTCCAGCCTTTTGTCCTCATATGGCCCCATTTGGGCGCATTTTGCCATGTAAGAAGGATGAAAAACTTTGACTTGTTGACTTTCTTGGGCGCATTTTCACCTAGCTGCAGGATGGGCACATTTAGGGGGTGGTGGCGGATATTCAACACTTAGAAAATTTTTTGCTATCAACTCTCAAGGTGGGCGCATTTTTCCATGCCTACAGGATGAAAAGTGTTGACCTCTTTGACTTTATGCTTCATGGGCGCATTTTGATGGGTGAGGAGGACGAGATTCTTATACTTAGAAAATTTTCAAACACGAGACCTTGCGCTGGGCGCATTTTGCCATAGGAGCAGGATGAACTTTACACTTAGAGAATTTTTCTCTTGTCTCATGCTGGAGTGGGCGCATTTCACTTGTGCTGGAGGATATCTTTTAGACTTAGAGAATTTTTTTGTGTTTCTTCATCCTTGAGGGCGCATTTTCATGTTGATACAGGATGAAGCCTCAGACTTAGAACTTTTTCTCATCAATCTGTGAAGAGGGCGCATATTCAAGGTGAAGCAGGATATTTCTCAGACTTAGTCACTTTTCTTCATCTTCGCCAGCTTCTTACTATAAATAGTAAGTCTCTTGATTTTCACACCTCCGAGGCTCAGATTGCTTTGAAATTTTAAACATTGGATCTTCGCGACTTCATCAACCTATTGACACTGCTATTTCAGGTTGGCCTGCTATTTTTAGCCCATTTCTAAAGGTGGTTTGCTATAAATAGTAACTGCTCGTTTTTGGTACCTCCACAACTCCGTTTGTCTTGAAATTTGAATGAGGCGCTCCTCACCACATGACGTGCCTGCTGACATCAGTGCATGCAACTGACTTGCTATTTTTAGCCTGTTTCCAAAATGACTTACTATAAATAGTAAGTGCTTAGTTTGACTTGAAATTTTACCAGCAGATAGCCTGAAGGATGTTGGTCGCGATGGTTTACACCGGTTTTTGAAAATTCTGACTTTTTACCCCTCTTTTCAGGTCCCGAAGCTGGAAACCCTAATTTGCTCAGCATGCGTATCAAATGATCTCTGTTTGTCTTCGTTCCTGCTGCATTGCGATCAACTCGTGATTCTGAAGTGCTAGGAGGCGGCTGCCGGGATGCACCTGCTAAAAATAGTAAGTTCCTTACTGAGTGGTTATCTCCATTTGCATGTTACATCACTGCATAGCTCTCGAAAAACCCATAAAGAATCATTCGACATGCAAAAGAAACCCTGACATGCAAACCCTAAAAATAGCCTCGGAGGGCTGAACTCTGAAAGTTGTCGTCTCGGTTTGCATGTTATACCGTTGCGAAGGTCTCGAAAAACCCAGATGGAATATCCAGACATGCAAAGGAAAACTCTGCATCTAAGCCCTTAAATTTGTCCCGTAAGCTGGACTGCTAAAAATAGAAAGTTGCCTGTTCAGCTCAAATTTCGCACACGAGCAGCCTGATGTGTTCTGAACACAGTGTGACAGTCAGAATTTTGAAAATGCTAACGGATTTCCTGTAATTGCACACTTACTAAAAATAGTAAGTACCTCAGAATCTGATGAAAATTTGCTAAGAGCCTGCTGGGAGCATATTGACAACAATGTTAAGCTCTGTTTTCAATTTACTCACTTTGTTCAACCTCAGACTGACCAGGAGAGATGAAACCCTAATTTTCAGACTTGGTCAATTTTACGCTTAAGCTCAGTGACGGGCACAATCCCCGGAAAGGCAGACAGTAGAAAAGAGAGACAACGACAAAACAAACTAAAATCAAGCCAAAAGTTCGAGACGAAGCAAAAATTTGGGGGTCCCCATTTGCAATGGGGCGATGTGTGAAAAAGGTCACAACATTAGCCCCAACCTGAATAAATGTTCCTGAACATTTCAAAGACAAAATCCATTCCATACTCAGAACCTTTGGATAATCCTTTCCAACCCGTCAATTGACTAGGGGATATACTTAAAAGGGAAGAAAAAAACCCTAAATTGGATCAAGGCACCTCATCTTTTGATTACAAGTGTGTGCATATGTGTTCATTCCAGCTCGAAAGACCGTTGAAGCTCCTAGAATCCGTCTTAGCAAGTTATATAAATATCTTAACTTCAAAAGCATCCGGGACATTGCCTGGCTGCCGGTCAAGCGTCCATAGCCCCGACGAGGTTATCGCTACAATTCTCACGAATATTGCTCCACTGCCGGCCGGGCATCCATAGCCCCGGTGGAGTTACTCGTATGTTCCCAAAACCAATATTTCATAATATTTCTTTCATTTTTTCTTTTCTTTTCTCATATATTTTGTTTCAGCATATCTTCTTTTCTTTTGATTCTCCGTCAATTCGACAATTGGCTGGCAGGCAATGAAGCCTCCAATGGGTTTGAGAATTGCAGTGGCGCTGAAGCAAGACGTAAGGTTTGCACTTGCCAAGACCTTTCCTAAGAAATCTCAATGACTTAGAGCAATTAATTATGTGAGTAAAATATAGCAATCGCGAGACTTGGTGTCAAGACACAATAGATGATTCCCTTCCGAGTCAAGTACAAATCCTAACCAAATGATAAAACTCGAAAGAATAACCTTGGATCCTAAAGCACTTCCTGAATGATTATCCAAGAAATGGACTAACATTATATCAACATTGTACTGGAGTGCGGCGAAATCAACACAACACCCCCCTTCACAAATGGGATCCCTTTATTGAAAGCAACAACTAAACTAAGCAACAACTAAACTAAGGAAAGTAAAGCAGACCAAGCTAAGCAAAAACAAAAAGGAAAACCTACTCTAATAGGACAACATTTCGAACGGACAAGACTCAAGGGACAAAAATATATACAACTCCTAATATGATTTCTCAGGATGTTCAGTAATAGCAAAGTAGTATTCATAGTACGAAGTTTTGCAAACTTGTCTTTAAACTCAAAAAAATATTCTCTCAACGGACAAATCTGAAATTCAGGCAAAACTTCAGGAAAGATTAGTAAACTGAGGCAACTCATCTGGACCATAATCAATCCATAAGCATGTTTTCTTTCCTAAATCTCCATAATCAAAATGATATTCTTTGTAGCCAATAGTAGGGAAAGATACAACCTGGTGGTCTTCATTCGTTGGTATGAATTCTTGCCCATCATCCATTGCTTCATCAGGAGGGCGAAGTTGATGGTGAACCATACCACTTGCATCTAAAACGTGTAGATGATCCAAACTGGGAGGAGTGGGGCGGGAAATCAATTCAAAAGAGCATTTGGAAACTTGGATTACTTCATGCGCTGGCTCCTTTTGAATCTCTAGCAATGGATCAAGCCCCAACCTGAATTTGCTCTTCGTTTTCTATATCTTCACCAAGCAGTGTTTCATTTGTTTCAATTTCATCAAGCAACTCTTCCATGACTGTGAATAATGGCTCAAGTGTTGACGCAAAATGCATTTCATATTCTACCTCCATCTTGGTAGCCCATTGATCATCAAACACATCATCTTGACTTAAGCTGCTTATCATCTCTTCCATCTTGTTTATGCATGGTTGAACCTTTCCATCAGGGAGCATTCCCTCTTGAAGTGTACCGAAATTGCATAAGTCTTTCACATCATCTCTTCTTTGAGCTAAGTCCTTCGTTCCTGGTTCTTGATGGTCTTCAATAGCTCGCAATCTAGTACATTCATTCACTTTTGTATGCTGACAGTTGCCTTGGGTGGTTTCTCTTCCTTGGATGTATCCCACTGCTTCTTTAATCTTTGCTCCAACAGCTTCTTGTTCTAGCGTGATGTAGGAATAGTCTTCATCTGCTTGCTCCCTAAGCCCAATCACATCATCCTGTTGTAACTTATTTTCTATGTTATTATCTTCATTTGGTGCTGAAAATGTTTGTGTGACATATTCAATCCATCCTTTGTCTTTGAAGAATCCATATGGTAGCACTGGTAATCCGAGGCGACATCTGGCGAAGTTGATGGCTACTTCACATGTTGTGCAAGTGAACTCTGGATGGGGTGCGTTGTGAATCCGACACCAACGAGGGAGCAAAATACTTTTCAAGGGATCATTGCCAAGTCCCATTTGAATTTGGATCATAAGTATGAATCTTGCGAAGGCTTCATCCACAACTCCTGGAAGGCTATAATCATCAGGTTCTACATCCAATATTCCCAGCTTGGGGACATCCCAAAAGAAAATTTTCTCTTGGAGAACAAGCTCTATCCTTGAGAGGAATGTTAAGCAACCGATTTCTTCGTGCTGGGAGGTCTCATGAATTCGACATCTTCTTGGCAAAGCAAACTTGGACAAATTCTCGGGCCACAGTTGTGCATTCAATCTTTCATGAATCCGAGCAATGTCTGTAAGGCTGTCCTGAGAGCAAGAAATATGCCCATCCATTGAGAAATCTCTTTTTTGATTTTCCATTTTTCTGATTTTTTTGAATTTTTCAACTTTTCACTTTTTTTGGATTTTTTGACATAAGAGAGATCTAACATATCTCCGATTTGGAACTTCAAAGCTCATACTGGTTTCTTCCAGCTTCTAGAACAATTCAAAGCTCACCCTCCTTCTAGCGCCAATTCTGTTGATGTGTTTTTCGTGACCGCACCAACGTAGAATAAAGTTGCCAACGGCTACCCTATTCTCTCTTGATCAAAGTATTCCGCATGCTAAGATTGCAAGAAAGTTCATGCGTTCAACTCCAAGGTTCTTTCAGTGCGAATAGGCTCAGTTGGCTCGATGTGATTTGCTGGTATTTCAAGGGGACTTACAGAATTGTTCGGCAGCGGAAGAAGGAATTAAAATGCTCGAAAGATTTGTCTATGAAGCGAGGGTTTCCTATTCTAACCAGAAAGTACTCAATTTCAAGAGGTTGCAAGGTTTAGAGAGTCTAAATTTATTCTAACGCGTGGGATATGGAGCTCAACTTCAGCAAACTTCAACCAAACTTCGCTTTGCCTCACCTCGGACAACTTCCACGGAGTCGGTGCAATCTTCAGGGGAGATGACTAAAGATGTTCAAACCACCATTTGACATGAAGATACCATCACAACGACGCATACCACCATTCAAACTGTGATTGAAATTAGGCCCAAACGTTTCCAGTTGACCACACAAGGCGCATTCACCATCAACAAACGCACTAGTGGTATGGATAAACGAAGTTTTCCCAAATTGAATACCACATTCCACAACTAACATCTACTTGCATGGAATGAAAATTATACTACTTTGAACTATTTTACGCTACCATTTGAATCGGAAGGATGAAGAAACCTTTTTAGCTACTCACAACAAAGACAAAATTCACCATCAATGAAAAACTCTTTTATTGAGAGAGTGTTCACAACAATTTCTTACAAAGTTTTCAAGGGAAAACTTTCCCTCTACTTCAAACTACACTATCAATCTATACTAAGCTACTTCTAACTGGTCTCCTTATTCTAACTTCTACTCTAATTCTACTGTCTAATGAGTACAAATGAGGGGGACTCCCACTTTTATAGTTGGCCAAGTCCAACGTACGGCTCAGATTACAATCAGATGAACGGCCCAGATTGTGCCACCTCAGCCCTAACAAGATTCACCCTAAAAACCGCCACCAAGAGGAGTGGGGTAATAAATGAGCCACTAATGTCCATTATCCTTCTAGAAGATTCCAGCCTTGAAATGCATTCACACTGCTCTGTTGTTCGCGTTCAACCAATTCTGTCGATCGCTTGGAGGAGGGTAAAAGAGTCTTTAAGATTGCCTCCTCAGATAATAAAATTTGATAGAATCTGGAGTTCGACTGCTCTTGATCTTCTTCTTGATGTTGTTCTTCAACCTTGCTCGAACTTCCACTCTTTTCTCCATCTTGAGTTATACTAAGTCTCAACACTTAGCCATTTTCTTGCAACTTTCTTCCTTTGAGGTTGAGATGTCGTCTTGAATCACTTGCTTCATCACTCTAAGTCATCACTGCCTGGTCTCGACATTCCTCCTGCAAAACAAGCAAGGAGAAGAGCATTAGAACACTTTATCATATGAATTTACCTTTCTCACCAAGATTTTACTCTCTAACTCCCAAGGGTTCATCGTTTTTCCTTAGCCGACTTCTGCCTTCTTCATGATTCTTCATGCCTTAGCCAAATTTTCAACCCATCTTCCTCAAGGGCGTATCATCTTTGAGAAATTCATTTCACTAACTAGAGCTCTGATACTCAATTTCGTTCATCTCTGACTCTGGAAGATTAGTCCCACGAAGAATTCAATCAAATTCACCTAGGCAATTGACTTAAAACTCATCCGCTGAGGCATTTTATCTTGAAAACACATTTTCTTCACATTTGCCTTAGAAAATTTTTAAATTTCCCTTAGGAAAATTCATCAACCTGGTGCCCATTTGAAATCTTTATCACAGAATCCTTGGCAAGCTGTGGAAGACCTCAAAATCCATTCCTCATTGATAATCTTTAATACCCAGAAGAAAATTTCCTTCAGAACGCGTCGAACTCATGGGTACCCAACGAACGGGTTCATTTAAATTTTTAAATTTTGAACCTTAGAAAATATTACTCCATCAATTTAAAATCCGTTCTTCATCTCCATGAACATCCTGTTGCTCTGACTTGAAAATTTTCGTTGACCCTGTGCAGCAAGCATCATCTGACTTCTTCACTGGCAAATTCATCCATGCCTCTGAAAATTTTTATCATCCTCCAAGCCCAGGCGTATTTTCTTAAGGAAGAAAATTTTGTGCCTTAGAAAAATTTTGAATCACTTTGCATTTTGAATTTTTCCTTAGAAATTTTTTTATTCCTCTTCAGTCACTCTGCCTGCGGTGAGGAAGATTTACTTTACCTTGGAGAAATTTCTTTTAAAATGCCTTGGGCGCATTTTATATTCTATGAGGGACATTTTCATTTTAAAATTCCCACGCCTAACATATTATTTTTCACTCAACACCTTGGACACTTAGGCGCATATGACACTTGAAGAAGGATATTTCACATCCACGCCTAGCATATTTTATCTGTCTTACTTCAAACTTCATGCATTTTAGGCGCATTTCATGTGGCATGAAGAATTTTTCTCAACGCCTTGCATATTCTTCATCACCCCACCCTTACATACTTCCTTGGCGCATTTAGCACACTGAGAGGGATAGTTTAATTTCAACGCCCAACAATATTCTCCATCCTCACCTTAGGCGCATTTCACACATGTTGAAGGATGAAATCCAATACGCCTAGCACCTCACTTGTCTTTATCCATACTTGGGCGCATCAAGGTAGACTTAAGTCTTGCCCAAGAATCTTTTTTTTTATACTTGTCCTCATCTTACATCTTTGCATGTATACTTTTGCATGGAGACGTTTGTCTTTACATGCCCCTACTTGGGCGCATTTTGCTAGGTGTGGAGGATGAAAATCTTTGACCCCTTTGACTTCCTTCTTGTCAACTCCTCTTGGGCACATTTTGGGCATGGTGGAGGATGAAGCATTTACAACGCCTTCATGTGACTCTTCGACTTCCAGCCTTTTGTCCTCATATGGCCCCATTTGGGCTCATTTTGCCATGTAAGAAGGATGAAAAACTTTGACTTGTTGACTTTCTTGGGTGCATTTTCACCTAGCTGCAGGATGGGCGCATTTAGGGGGTGGTGGCGGATATTCAACACTTAGAAAATTTTTTGCTATCAACTCTCAAGGTGGGCGCATTTTGCCATGCCTACAGGATGAAAAGTGTTGACCTCTTTGACTTTATGCTTCATGGGCGCAATTTGATGGGTGAGGAGGACGAGATTCTTATCTTGAAGGATCGATCGATGGTTTACACCGGTTTTGAAAATTCTGACTTTTTACCCTCTTTTTAGGTCGGTTGGAAACCCTAATTTGCTCTGCATGTATCAAATGATCTCTGTTGTCTTCGTTCTGCTGCATTGTGATCAACTCGCGATTAAAGGGGAGGCGTTGCGGGATGCACCTGCTAAAAATAGTAAGTTCCTTACTGAGTGGTTATCTCCATTTGCATGTCACATCACTGCGTAGCTCTTGAAAAACCCATAAAGAGTCACCCGACATGCAAAAGAAACCCTGACATGCAAACCCTAAAAATAGCCTCGGAAGGCTGAACTCTGAAAGTTGTCTCGCTTTGCATGTTATACCGTTGCGAAGGTCTCGAAAAACCTAGATGGAATATCCAAACATGCAAAGGAAAACTCTGCATCTAAGCCCTGAAATTTGTCCCGTAAGCTTGACTGCTAAAAATAGAAAGTTGCCTGTTTCAACTCAAATTTCGCACACGAGCAGCCTGATGTGTTCTGAACACAGTGTGATAGTCGGAATTTCGAAAATGCTGACGGATTGCCTGTAATTGCACACTTACTAAAAATAGTAAGTACCTCAGAATCTAATGAAAATTTGTTGAGAGCCTGCTGGGAGCATACTGACAACAATGTTAAGCTCTGTTTTCAATTTACTCACTTCGTTCGACCTCAGACTGACCAGGAGAGATGAAACCCTAATTTTCAGACTTGGTCAATTTCACGCTTAAGCTCAGTGACGGGCACAATCCCCGGAAAGGCAGACAGTAGAAAAGAGAGACAACGACAAAACAAACTAAAATCAAGCCAAAAGTTCGAGACGAAGCAAAAATTTGGGGTTTTGCTGGTCCCCATTTGCAATGGGGCGATGTGTGAAAAAGGTCACAACACTACTTAGTTGCAAAATGCTTTAACAATCAACAAAGCTACTAACATAGGTAACCATAAATGCAATCTTGTTTTCATTGATTGATCACTTTTCATAATTTATTTTATCTCCTTGTTTTTTCTTGGCACACAACTTTTTTATAAAACCTCTCTGCATTTTCACTGCCATTTCTTAAGAGTGGGGAATCATGTGTCCATTTTCAACTAACCTTGATTCAATCATTGAAAGTGAATATTGTGTTGTTCATGCAAAATAGTGGGCTGGCAAGTCCACTTAAAAGACAACCTATTGACTAGTTAACACTAATGTAGAAATTTTATGAAAGAAAGTTGTTATTATGATGGTATCATGATTAATAGATTTAGAGAAAATTTTAGTACTCTATAGTAAGGGTGAAAATATGTAGTTGTCTCATTTTTTTCTTCTTGTAAACAGATCATTGTATGTAGACATGAAATTGGAAAAGGGAATGAGATTAGTTTTATTCTAGTTTAGAAAACTTGGAAAATGAATTCAAGCTTAAGAGTCTCCCTTACAACTAGAGATGGCTGACAATTCTATGCTTATCTTCCTTCAGAAAATAAGGAAACTTATGTTGTTAGATCTAGTTGCCAGAACCTGTAAATGTTACGGCCTTTACAACAATAGCTCTTGTGAAAACAAATAAGACTAAGCCCTGTAAAATTGTATTGGGTGAATGTCCTACATCAAAAGAATATACAAAAATAAATTAATAACAATAAAATATAATATATATCAAAAGAAATAAAATATAGTGCAGATTTAGTTTAAAACAAAACAGATTCATAATAGTCATAAGCCTAGCAAGCAATAAGGTGTTTAAATGGTAAGGCATCTTTGTTTTTCCATAGGCTGGGCCTTGTAGGATCAAACCCGCGGAAAACAAAATGATAAAATATATGTTCTTATCTGAAAATAGAATGATAAGCACAATTTTTTTTTATCAGGTGTTAAAAAAATACAAAATATCTCCTAAAATAAGTTGGTGTGAAGCTAAGGAGTGATGGCTAGGTTTTTTTTGCTCAAGTTTTTGCTTGTTTTTGGAAGCCCCTAAATGGCTCGAACCTACAGTTCTATGGTGATTTCGGACCTGCAAATCAACATGCCGCCATACTCCTGTAGAGGAATAAGAGAATTAGAATCCACAAACAAATAAAAAAAATCCAGCGACCCCATAAAGGAAGTTGAAGCCCTAGTTGGTGCCCTCTTTGATGTTTACAAAATCTAATGCAAACCGGGATCCAAATTCAACATTCGAAACATCCAAATCTTGCAATTCCTCTGAGTGTTCACTCAATGGTTTGTAATTCATAGCATCAGATTTCACATATTTTGTACTGAGATATGAATAGGCAAGAAGAAGATAGATCAACAGTAGAGCCAGATGACAGATGAATTGAAGGGTGGTGATGGCCATACCTCTGTGACCATTAGCATGAATGTTACAATCGATAGTATAGTCCCCTCCAACCTTTTCAAATGTTTTACATCCATGAACAATCCATCTAGTGAAAAATGAAATACCCATCTAAATAAACCAAGTCCCCTGAAAAATTAACCCCATACTAAAGCCTAAAGGAGGCAAAACAAAACTTGGCTATGGGATCTCCAGGGCCTTACATAGAATACAAACACAAATGGGCAACAAAATTAAACTATAATACCTATTTTCAAGACTTGTTGAGCTCTCTTTTTGAAGGTAAAAAATGAGGAATTCCTTGCCAAATGCCAAAAGAGCAATCAAATTACAGGTCTCTCAAGGCAAAGGAAGCAATTGGGTGCACTCGAAAACGATAGAGACAATTGAATAAAGTAAGAAAATTGACGCAATAGCTGATTTTCTAGTTGTATTGCAAGTTCGAGATGATCTCCATTTTCTAGTCCTCGGATTGTAGTTGCAACTCCATTGACAATGAATAAAGTTGCAAGGGTGGCTACGAATGCGAGTTCTGCAGCATCGAAAGGTCATTTCATGTAGATTGCGGATGCTTGAGGCAATGAATGTGATTTGGTGAGATAGATAGATCATATCAAAGATTTAACATTCATTACTTCTATCACCGACGATAGGTAGAGTGATAGGATATGCGGTGGAGGCAAATTGTCATTTAATTCCTCACCACATCAGTCATTGTCACCTTCGAAAATTGTGTCCAAGTGAAGAGACAGAATGGTAGTTGGAAACTACCTTCTCCAAAATCCAAATTAAAACTTGTTTACCGTCAAGTGTGAGAAAAGTTTTCCAGTAGAATATGGATTTGAAATCCCATAGGGGAAGCCTATCAGCTAATGATCCATAAATCTATTCATAGAGTTTACTAGGTCTTTGGGTAAAATTACTAACACATAGGTAACATATTGAACCCACATAAACTAGCTTATATCCAAACACATATACATAAACAAATATCAACTCATAAAGTAATTATTTTCATTCACTTCATTTAATTGCTATTCAATAACACATTATTATTTAGATAAAAATTAAACCTATTCAATATTCTATATCCAAAGACATATACATAAACAATTATCAACTCATAAAATAATCAAGTCCATTCACTTCATTTAGTTGCTACTAAATAAAAATTTAACCTATGCAATATTCTACTTTTGAATACAAAACATTTTTGAATATTACCCATCATAAAGCTTATCCTCCAATTATAAGACCTATAATACCCCTCCTTCAAATTTCACATAACAAATGGGGTTGATCCCATAGTGCAATGGTGAAGTGGTGGTGTTGTTGTTTTGGCCACCAGGGTTCAAGTCTCTGGACTTGACCCACAGCGTTGATGTTGTTGTAGGCGTTCATGCCTAGTGCCAGGCGTTAATGCCTAAATTCCACTCCCTCCCTGGGCTGGTGTGCTCGCGGGCCTTGTGCCCCTGTTGGGCTACCGTGCTCACGGGAGTGGCTGTTATCCCCTGGACTGGGCCAGGCTAAAAATTCCCACTCTCTGGCTCAGGCTAGACTAAAAATTCTCATGGTACTGATAAAAAATAAAATAAAAATCACATAACAAATAAAATATCAAGGTTCTTTTACTTTGTGAACGGTCCTCACAATTTAGAAAAGAATGTTTCCTTGACAATGAAACCCAACATATTAGTAAGCACATAACAGTTTAATAAAGTTTAATACTTGTCTAATCACCGAAATGATTTACCAGTGTAACAACATAATTACCAGGCAGTCATAAAACTTCTATAACTTCCTCATTTCTCCGCAGAATTCAAAACTTTAAATTTTTTTAGAAAGCTGAGAAGGGGGAGAATAAAACCCAGAAAGGAGTTGAAAATATTAATCAATATGTATGAGTATTTTATTCTTATATCAACTCGACATTTAGGGCAGCAGCTAATATTACAGACAGTTAACCTAGTCAAAGACAATAGCATACTTATGTGATGCAATCGTTGACCATACACACTATTGTCCATTCCCAGAGATAAGGCATCAAAGCAAGGTAGTCTTGAAATATAATTACAACTCCTAAATTCTTGGATTACCATGCAATCCAATTACAAGATATAATCTTAACTTCGGTATCACCAGAATGAGGTCATATTATATTAGGATTTCCAGTTTTATAACAGCAACTTTCATAATATCTTATGTTCTCATTTGCATAAATTATAGAATACTCTTAGACTAACTAAATATACAAATTCAATATGCAAAAGGACTGATATATCAAACCAAATTACAAGCAACTTACACTATGGTGTCTACTCACTTTTCATGGCCTTGGACTGATAAACAGTAGTGTTTCCACAAGCTTCTTATGCCACTACCATCTGTAATATTTAAAATTGACACCAACCCATCTGAAATGAGTTACCAAGTACTTTATTAACCTATACAATATCATTTAATAATATTGATATCATGACACAGTTGCAACATCTACAATTACAAAATTATATCAAATTCACTAATAGAAATGATACCTTGATGAGAACGCAAAATTTATTTATTTCTATACTACTATCGTATTGAGCATTGTTATTCTCACAATAGAAGCTAAAGGGAAAATTAACACAATTTGAACTCATTCAAGAGGAAGTGACGCTTGCAATCACATCATCTGACTGAAATTCCCTTTCAATTATACGTTATGGTTATCCATACCCCCTTCCGAGCTCCTATTTGAGCGAAGGCAGGTCAAATGTTGTTTACATTTAATTAAAAGTTTCTGAGGCCTTCCCAACAAGCCTATTTTGACATACCCTGCCATTTCCTGAGGCCACATTTCTTCGAGACATTTTGTCAAATAGTTCACATGCCTTGTCTATGCTTCCAAATTTTCCGAGCAGGGGAATAAAAGGGAGGGGTTTTTATTTTATTTTATTTTATTAGATGAACAGTCACCTAATACTCATCCTACATGCAATTCTTCATGGTTAATCTTTTACCTACACATCCCACAGCGAGCTTACTATGTGGCTGTGTTATATCCAAACTAATCAAGGTATATTAACTATAACAAGAGTCACAGCAGCATAGCTTACTAGACTGAGTTGCTTTCTTCCTGCTCTTCAAACTCTCTTGGACCTGCAACTCACACATCCTTGCTTCTCCTCTTGCTCATTCCTAGCTGCATCGCTTCTAAATCCACTCCTTTCCCCCCACCCAGCGTGGAAGATATGGGGTTTGACACCCTCATAGTTTCAAAAAAAAGAAAATTCCTTTTATAACCAGAGAATGATTAGTGCCGCCTTAATGCAACTCTCTATACAGAGTGCTCTGAATTGGGTAATGGACGACACTGTATGATTGCAGCGTGGGGAATGCATGTTTTTGATCATTCTACCATGATATAACAGTATCATCATTCTTGCCCTGGAACAGTAATATAATAATTATTAACATTTATTCTTTCAGTGAATCAGAAAACTCCTCGGCTCTGTCTACTCCAGAGAGGCTTCAAGTTAAACTTTCTTCAAAGCAAGCTTCTAGACAAACTATTTCTCTCACGAATTTGTCATCCTCCTGGGTAACAATGGTCGCCATACTTTGTTCAATGGCGTCGCAGATGCTCTTTTCTCCCCTCTCCCGACACCATGCCTCCCGTTTTATCACGCTCAAGCTTTCGTAATTAATTCGGTGTCCTTACCTTTTGACCAATTGTTTTCTTATTAAAAAAATCAGTTAGTTAATTGTTGTATTCCTTAATGAATAAATAAATCTCATTTGGATTAATGGGACATGGGTGGTACGAGTTGTAAAAAATTACAGAATTTTGTATTTTTTTTTTAAAGGAATATATAGGTTTGGACTTTGACAAGCGCTGAGATTAGAATAGTGTTTTGAAATTGATCTATTCCATACACAATTGGATGTCTAATTCTACTTTCGGTTTGGCGCAGGTGGCCATAGAACTTCCTTATGTCCTTTTCCAAACTATCCTTTATGGCATCATCACATACTCAACAATGGGGTATGAATGGTCTGCAGATAAATTTTTCTGGTACCTCTTCGTAATGTACTGCAGTTTCCTCTACTTCACTTATTTTGGGATGCTGACGGTATCCATTACTCCAAATGCACAATTCGGTGCTATACTAGCAGCAAGTTTTTACTTTCTCTTCAATCTTTTTTCAGGCTTCATTATACCAAGACCGGTAAGTTGAGACTCAATCAAGTCATGGAGCATACTAAATTAGTCTATCATTTTAGCACTATCAAGTGAGAATGAATGAATAATGTTTATTGTTTATGGAAACAAAACAGGGCCAGTGGTATTTTAAGCAACTAAGCTACTATTAGTTAACTATTTAATATAATCATCTACAATTTAATAGATGCTTCTAGATAGTACCAGGTTTTATACTTCTGAATCTATCTTTTGGGTAGAAATTGGCCTCTACTCTTTTTGAAATGTGTATAATTTTTGTACAAGAATATTTGCTACTTTAATTTGGTCTTCCCTTGAAAATAGCAATCATTTCTTATCCAGTTCAAAGTGATTTCACTTGGTTGATCTTTTTCATCTTAATTGATTTAGGTTGTTTCAGTCTGCCTATATATGCTTACCATATTATACAAAGATGATTTTTCATCATCAAATTACTGATGATAATTTTATCTGAAAACCAATGCAGGACATTCCTGGATGGCTGGTGTGGTACTATTGGATTTGCCCCACTGGCTGGACTCTGAACGGTCTCATAACTAGTCAATATGGTGATTTGAGCAAACAAATCAGCATAGTTGGAAAACCTTCACAATCTGTGAAACTCTTTATAAAAGATTACTTTGGATTTCACCATGACTTATTGGGTGTCACTGCTGCAGTCCTAGCAATCTTCCCTGTCTTTTTTGCAGCGTTGTTTGCCTATGCAATCAGAACTTTAAATTTCCAAAAGAGATGAAGGAAACGATGTTATGTAAAGATAATACAATTAGCATATGGCAAGGCCTGCTATGCACAGTTTGCATTTGCCCATAACTTGACAGAGTTACATGGTTAACTTTCCTCAAGTAATGTGCATTTGTTTGTTAGGAATGTAGGCCAACACAATCAAGATAATAATGGTGCTAATGTGTAGTTTCTGTTGTAAAAATTGTTAACTATCCTCCAATCATGTACATGAATATTGATAGGTATGGCTGTAGGCCAGCAAGGCCTAAATGAAGGTTTGAAGCTAGGAGGCAAGCTCTTGTTCTCAGTATCTTGGTCTTGTATTTGTTACTATACTAATGAATATTAACATAAACACAGTAAGTCTTCCTGCAATCTCTGCACCGTTGTCTTCTAAAAAAATGCATTAGCTGTCTTGCTTCTGATTGACTCTTCGCAGGATGTTACCATGTTTGTCTTCTGGAATGAAGTTCGTACTATTTATACTTGGAACATATCCCCATATGAAGAGACAGAAGGAGAACCGATTGAACTTCCTGATGTGACTTCGACTCTGTTTTCTTTGGTGTATATGGAATGATTTTGACCGTTTAAAAAACTGTCTCTGCCAGACTTGTTCCCATAGGTGACAGTTTTGGCTCCTTCCGAAATGCTAAGGCCATTTCGTCTCCAACCAAATATGTCACTATAGACATATCCTTCCATTTGTTCATCTTCTGTTCTGATTCAGCCTTTGCAGGGTACTTTTCATAGCTGATCGACTCAACTAGCTAAAATTCAATGGGTTTGTCGACCGATTTTGGATCAATTAGTTACTCAGTTCTTTTATCGCCATAAACAAAAATTGAAGGCTTTTTTGTCTTCAGGATATTTGGGTTACTATAGAAAGTTCTTTTAATTCTTATTGGGTTCTTTCCCCAAATGGTATTTAATAGTAAATTATCTTCTATTACAATTGTTTGTTTCTGTATAGGTTTATTTTTTTCACATATGATTTGTATATATTATTACAAGGATCTATTCACATTTGACAAATCATTCAAATGGATTACTAATGTAGATGTATATGCATGTGATTTGTATATGTTGTCACAAGGATCTATTCACATTATGTCAATTCATTCAAGTGAATTATCTTATGATGATGACCATACATGCAACTTGTATGCATTATTAAAAAGATCTACTCATACTCTATTAATTCACTCAAGTAGGTTCCCTAGTGATAATGACCATACATGTAACTTGTGTACATTTCTCAAAAGATCAATTCAAAATCTATCAATGCACCCAAATGGATTCCTTGATGATGATGACCACAAATACAAGTTGTTTGCATTGTCACAAACATTTACTCACACTATCAAATCACTCAAGCGGACCCCCTAGTGATGGTAACCATACAAGCAATATGTGTCCATTATTATAAAGATATACTAACACCGCACAAATTCACTCGTGCAACTTGTGTGCATTGCTACAAGGATTTATTCATATTTTGTCAAATCACTCAAGTATATTTCCTAATAATGATGGCCATAAATGCAACTTGTGTACATTACTTCAAGGATCTATTCACACTATGGTCGAATCACTCAGGTGTATTCCCTAACAATGAAGGCCATAAACACAACTTGTGTATGCTGTTGTGAGGATCTACTCACACAATGTCAATTCACTAGAGTGAATTCCTTGATGGTGATAACAAACATGAAATTTAATAAAATTTTACAAGGATCAACTATGACAATTTACACAAGTGCATTCTTTGTTGATGACGACCACACATTAAACTTGTGCATAAATACATAGACCAGACCTTCGGGTCATTATAAGGCTCTAAATAAGCCACTCTCATAGCCATTTTGCAATTGATAGATAAAGTAGTAGCATAAGTCTTAGAGAGTCTTAGAGCCATAGAGAGTCTTTAAGAACTAGTATGCTCTTCTCTTGCACCATAGAGCAATCTTGAGAATCAAAAAACTATTTGCATATGTAGTAGAAAAAAAAATGTAGTTATTGTTTTGTAAATATCGAAGTCATATCCATTCAACCATCAACCTTGTGTTGTTTTCACCCATCTTCTACCTAGTTGTGTGACCTCTGATATTAATGGTATCAAAGCCTTACTAAGCCAAGAAATCCTAAGCCCGTTGTTAAAGAAGGTTTAAATCTCAAGTATTTTCTGAGCGAGTTAGAGCTCTATTAATCTTGACTTTGGGAATTGTTGAAGAACTCTATGTTCTATGGGGAATCTATTTAGATTTGTTTGATCTAATTTATTTTTTTCATCGTTATTTGAGAGAACTTTTTTTTGTTGTGTGGGTTTTATCCCTTTGTTTATTCCTTAATCCTGCATTCATTCCCTAGTCTCATTACACACCTACAATTCGAAATGGTTGAATATGAAGAGATTTTTACTATTTCTAATAATGAGCTCTCTGAAAGATGTTTTTCATGTAGTTGTAGTGAGTGCATATCATATGTAGACAATGGATATTCATCATATGACAATGAGGCAATATATGACGAAGAACCAATTACAAAAACTTAAGAAGAAATCCATATTATAACAAGTGATAGTAGCATTGCAAAGCTTGAAAGTCTTGCAAATGATCTAGAGGATCTTCTTGAAAGAAAATATTTCTAGCAAGAAAAAAAAAAGAAAGAAGAAGAAGAAGAAGAAAGAGAAATTCAAAACTTTGGACATACTACTATGCATACTCAACTTGTTATAGATCCTTTTGTTTGTTATTATCTATTTTTTTTTATGTGTTATTACTAGACTTTCTTATGTATCCTCTCTTATCTTCAAAAGTGTTATTAAATTCTTAGTTTTCCTTGTAAACTAGTCATTTATCTCAAATCAAAAGGTTTTAGTAGGAATTTTGTTGCTCTTATAGATACAAGATCAACTATAAGTTTAGCTAAGAGTCATGTCTTTCACATCTTATATTGGAGACAACAAAATATCTTTAAAAGATCTTGGTATAATCCAAACTATGAAGCAAAAGGGTTGTAATATTCTTGTGAATCTAGGAAACTTTAGTTCTCTGTGTCTTTTTGGGCAAGATGAGAACATAGAAGTTGATCTTATTTAGGATAGGATTTTCTAAGTCAGTTTAAAACTTTTTATGTTTATAATTATGGTATAATCTTGAGAAATAATAAGGATATAAAATTGCATCATCTTCCTTAGCAAAAATTATTTTGTTTATATGATTGGGAGATTTGATATAGCTAGCAATCTTCTTCTAGAAGATCCACATTTTTTTTCCATATGCGAGATACAAAACCTTCTAGAGGCATGTTTGAGGAAAATATTAGAGATTATTTCTTCCATAATCCTAGCCCTGTATTTTGGTATGATGGTTGGGGTGACATAAAAATTGTTCCAAGAACCAAAGAGAACCAAGCAAAGTTTGGTTCGTCAATACACAAAAGCTCACATTATTTTTAGGTGTAGGGATATTTCAAATCATTTTCCTCCTAATTTTCAAAGTGTAAATGTTCTTCCTTCTATATTTAACCCCTCTTGCAAAATATTACTAGCTCAAATGACTCCTTACAAAGTTGCTTCTATCCATGAAAATCTATTAGATATTAATTATCTTGTAGTAAATTTCCAAATAAGTCACCTTGAATGGATTATAAGGCATAAGGATACCAACCTCATTGGAGAATGGTACTATCCTGACATTGGTCACTTTTCTCAAAACAAAATCAAGCATTCTTACTCCTACCAGTGTGTACTATAGTTTGATTATGTATTCAATATACCAAGACTCCATCTTATTCCAGACATTAGTCGATGGCGCATCTTAGAATGGTATCATGGTTAAAAGCACAACAAGCCCAATGGAAGCATATTATATGTAGGAAATGTGGTGGAATCATATAAAATAAAGCTTCCTATCTAAATAAATAATTCATCTATTATAGTGTGATAATATTTTATAATGGAAAGTATGGTAGGTGGAGATATGTACAAAGATTTGGAATAATCTTGTAGAAGAAATTGCACAAAATTTTGTCATAATATGGTTGGAAAAATCTTTACATATGAATATGGTTGATCTTTGTACATCATATAAAATAAAGTCTTTTGTCTATTCAGGTATCATAAAAGTAAGGATAAACAATTTTAGCCATTTTTGGGGGTAGATATTCCTCAACTTTTATAGTTTGGACAAAATAAATAAAGTTGATGTAATAAAGCAAGGACATACAATGTCAGCCATCTTGGCATGATATTCCATCTTTGATTTAATAAAGTAGGACATGTGGGTAAGTACACCAAGTTGTGACACAAAAAAGGTGCCACTCTTGTTTTTTTACCTAAAATGACCATTTAACAAGCATCAAATGGCTCAAATGATCGAGCCTAAGGCTTGATATTTCAAAATTCAAATCATTTGGCGAGCACCAACCAAATGGGAAGCATGAATTTTTGCAATGCATTTTTGTGAACTCTTGCTTTTTCTCTTTCTCTGCCAGGGAAACTATATTCATGAAATAGACATTTACATATGGACATTTACTTTCTTATACTTTAAGTTATATTTCATGTATATAGTTTTAGGATGTTTGAGAGTGGTTTCGAACCTCTTGGAGTTATAATGTAAATT
>VDFB02375807.1:0-31238 GCA_007258455.2 Sequoia sempervirens | reverse complement strand
CCCTGGTCAAGAAGTCAACATTTCCATTTTTAGAATAAAAAATCAAGCCAAAAAATCGAAAAATCAAGCAAAAATCAATGAAAAATCAATGAAAAGCATGGAAAAGCAATAAAAAAATCAAGAAAAAAAAAACATGAAATCCATGGCGAAAATGGTATAAGTCTGGAGAAATTCGCCTAAGCCTTGAAGATGGGAATGGCTAAAAGACTTGGAAGTCCACCCTTGCTATGGCAAAGCCAATGTAAAGTCCGCCTAAGCTATGAAGAGGGAATGGTAGGAAGTCTTGGAAGTCCGCCCTTCACATGGCAAGCATCATGGAAAGTTTGCCCCTCACATGGAAAGACATTTGTCAAGTCCGCCCAAGCCTTGATGAGACAATGGCAAGACATACTCAAAGTCTGCCCACCTTTTGGAAAAGAAGTTTGCAAGTCCGCCTAGAGCATGGAAAAGAGGTTGTGAAGTCCGCCCACCTCTTTAAACACTTGGAATAACACTGGGAAAGTACGCCATGAGGATAAATGGAAATAAAATTCGACTTAGGCAAGAGAAAAATTGTCCAAGGTTGAGGAAAGTCTGACTTTGCCTAGGAAATAAAGTCCAAGCTTGAGTAAAAGTTCGATTTTGGCATGGGGAAATATGCCTAGCAAAAGTTAAAGTCTGCCATGGCATAAGAGAAATAATTTTTTTGTCAAGATGACTAGAAAGTCCGACCTGGCTAAGAGAGAAGAAAATTCTAAGTGTTAGGAAAGATGAAACATGGCAAAATAAATATGAAGTTTGCCTTGGCTAGAGGATAAAGTGAAATAACTTGGAGAATAAATAATTAGCCATGGGAAAATTAAAATTTGCTAGTTTAATACTTTGGATAATTTATTCCGACACTTAGGGAAATAATATGCCTTGGGCAAAAACAAATTCGTCACAGATAACTTGGAATAAAATTCATGGAAGTAAATAAAATTCGCCAAAGAAAAAGAAAATCCATGAATAAATAAAATTTCGCCATGATTTGAAACTTGGAAAAATTGAATTTAATTGGACATTTAATATTTTTCCAAATGAAAAATAAACACTTGGCTAAAAATCGAATTTTTGAACTCAGAGAAAATCAAAGGATTTTGCTAGAGGTGGCGCCTGGATAAGCTTGCCATGAAGATTTTTTCGAAAAGAATAGAAACTTGCCTTGATGAAGAGAAGAAAACAAATCGAGATCAAGAAAAAAAGGATGAAATTACTAAAACAAATCGAACTCTTCAGCCTTATAATGAGTTTCAGCAACTCATTTTTCACAAGTTTGATTGAAGAGAAGTTAATCTCTCTCAAGATTGCAAGAATATTCAAGGCAAGGTCGATTTTCTCAGGGGAAGAATAATTTTTATTATGCTGGAGGGCGTGATTTTTGAGGAAGTAATTTAATTCTTGGCTGAAAGTCGTACTTCTCAGCGAGTTGGCGCACCTTTTCATTGGATTTTTGATTTTGATTCACAGCTAGAGGATATTTTCGAAGGTTTGAAGTTTGGTTGGCTAAGTTTCTCAATTCTTCTTCCATCTTATTCATTCTGGCTAAATTTTGGCAAAATTTTAATCAAGTTCACCCATTTTCAGCTTGCTTTTTCGCAGAAATTTATCTTTTTAAGAAGCTGAAAGTAAATTTTTTGAATAAAGGCACGGAAATAAATTATGTTTAAAAGTCTCTGTACTAATGTTAATTCTTTTATTTACTATAGGTTAATGACCACACTGGGAGAACCATCAAGAAAGGTGCCAATGAAGTTTGCTAGCAAAGGGTTGTAGCGAGAATCAAAGATTAATTCTAAATGGAAAAATATTACAGACACCAAGCTCAGGCATGTGGACCTCACGGAGTTCAAGAAGAGGATATACAGACACAATGGATTGCCGACACCAGTTGCTTGTCGGATGGTGAGGAATGGCATCTTCCAGGCAGCCGGATTCCTTCCAGTAGTAGAGTGTGTCGAATTGATGGTAGAGTGCGCTATCCATTATAATGCGTAGGAAAGGCAAATTGTTGCACCTGACGGGAGGATATTGGCCCACCTCGGAGAAGTAGCAATTCAGGAGGCATTTGGCATCTCGACACACGATCGAACTGTATATAAGACTAAGGAGGACGCAAAGAAGTTGTATGAAGACCAATCCGAACTCTGTGCTACAAATATCAACAAGACATGGTTGGAAAAACAAAGACCCTCTGCCAAGAAAATGCCCAAGAAGCTACATCGGACAGACTTCAAGGATGACTATGGGGATATTATTCTGATGTTAAACAAAATAGCCGGCAATCCACAAGGCGCGCCTTTTGAGACGTGGATGTACTATTTTATCGATGAAATCAACTCCGGCGTGAAAATGTTCAACTGGTCCTGAATGATTAGTGATAATCTCCACGAGCAGTTTGTCAATCTGGAGAAGACAAAATCATTCCACATGAGCTCCTACATCATTTATCTGTTGGCCAAGTCTTACAGATATTCAGGACTAATATGCAAAGGTAGAGTCGGCAATGGTGAGAACGAACTCAAGTCATATGACTGTTACCCGCAGCTGCAACTCATAGAGAAATCTCACTTCAGACGAGCGCACGATGCTTTCCTCATGTACATTACCAGAATACTCCAAGGAGGAACTCACTAGAGGCTGAGTCATGAAGCCAAGAGCTTGATTAGTAGATATGGATCCTGGTTTATCGAGTTTCCAAGGTTCACGTATATAAGGATCCAGGGATTCACTAGAAATCCTTATAGGCTTCCAATCTATCCTACAAATAGGATGATTTTGTGAGAAGTCCTTAGATAGTTGGAGACTTATTAAAACATCCAGAGGCCAAAGCAAAAGGCGGCTATCACTTTCCCGTTCTTCATTGGGAACATGTTGGAATCCTGTCCATCGACACAAGCAGCTGAAAGTGCCAGGTTGGAAATTCAATGGTATCCATTCACGACTTATCGGTCCAGGGCCAATTTTGACCCTCATAACCACATCTGGACCGTGGATGGAAAAGGGTATAAACACAGAGTAGACCTAGAGGATTTCTGGGTGAATGCTGCTGACGAGTATGAAGTCAGGAAAAAGTTATGGTCTAGACTGTTGGTGGATTTGATAAGAGCAATTGAACTTTGCCGAGTGCTTGATCAGGTGGAAGAAGATGGAGAATGTGTCCAATCGTGCTTCGATGAGAGTTGACCTCTTCCTGCAGTGAAGTGGTCAGAGCCCAAACTTTCAAATTTGACTACGCTAATGAGGCCGGTGGTTAAATATTCTCAGTGATGGGTTGACCAGCAGGTCCAGGAGTTAAGGCGGAAAAGAATGATGCTCACTTATGATTTGCTGAGTGAGATAGAATCATACTCCTCAAATGCAGGCGCATCCCATAGTGCCAAAGTGGTTGAGATTACTGAGAAGAGGAAAGAAGCGGCTGCAAACACAGAGCCTGTCCAAAAAAGACAGAGGGTGGAGCCATCTCATTCCGCTGCATCTAGAAATATTGATGAGCTAGTGGCCATTGCAGATGAGTCCTTGGCTGATAGGATGATTCCTTCTTTGATTCAGGAGGGTAACAATGAGCCGATCCAGTTAGATGACGACGAGCCCCCATCTCCTACAGGCACAAAAATACTGGGTTCAGAGAATGAAATGGACATCCAAAATGATGATTTCCAAGAGGGAATGATTTCCACTCTCAGAGGAGTTTTTAGATATTCCAAGTGCAGAAAATGTTCAAGAGGAAGATAGCATTGAACAACCTACCATTCTAGACTGGTTGAAGGAAAGAATGAAGATACAGGCGCTAGTCGAGACTCAAGAAGAAGATGACACTGCAGATTTCTTGGCTAGGTTAGATCAAGTTGTTGTGAAAAAGCCTGCCAAGAAATTCTCCACGATTCAGAGGGACGAAGCAGGCAGCCGTTCCATACAGATTGCAGTGCCAATAGTTGACAAAACACAAGATGAAATCGCTCCCCATGAATACACCATTACCACTATAGACCTAGGCCCAACAACAAAAGGCTAGGAAGTTGAAGAATTAGATAACTTAGTCTCTACTATCAAGGTGAGACTAGAAAAGGAATTGGCGAAGAAGAAAGAATACAAGGAGGTTGAGCGCCTGAAGGAGTATATTTAGCATATGACCCAACCACTCAACCAGGGTGATGTAGTAGCTCATCCTCTTCTCAATTCCTCACAGCAAACAACCAAGGATGTTGAAGAAGGAATGGTCACGACCAAGGAAGCCAAGGAATGGATGACAGGTAAAGGCATAGAAGTGGCTTCATTCATGGAGAGATTGACACTCGCCTACGGACAAACTTCCTCATTCCTTTCCAGATTGGCTGTCATGGCGGAAGCTTGGGACAACCTCCTGGATATTCAGGAGAGGCTCATTCCATGCCTCAAAGTGCTAAAGGGCGTCCCAAAACAGGAATTGATCGAGGGAAAGATAATTGCAGCAGGCGCTGCTTATGACTTCCACCATTGGTATTGGGCATTGATAGTGCGGAGCGAGGTTTTGGAGAAAGCAAAGGTTGATGGACTCAGAGTGGAGGAACAAATCTGAGAAATTCAGAGAAAGATTTACCTTATAGTTGCAGACGTGTTTGATAAAGAGATTGTTCGAGAGAATGACATGTAGCTAGAAAGACTGAAGAGAAAAGTTCAGGAAATCTTCTTCTCTACCACGGGATCGATTCTGAGGTAGGACTTCACAAAAGTGGCGAACCTCTTATCCATCCAGGATGCCTTCTTGAAGCAATAACTGGAATGGGAGAGTGCCTTTGCCGAATACGCTGAGGACTTGGACGGGCTGGAATTCAGGATGAACGTGCTACCACAAGTCACGATGGAAGAGGTCATCCAAATCGTGTCCAGGATCATCGAACACATTGTTGCTTAGGAGGATAGGGACACATTCCCTTGAAAATAGCTCCAGACGCCACTTTACTCTCTGTTCACTCATTGTTTACTGATGTTATTTTGAGTAACCCTAATTAGGGTTGATTTGTATTAATTTGGGCCGTTAATGTTGTTTTAATCTTGGCCTTTCATTTGCTCTTGAAAACTCTATATAAACTCTTGAACTCTCATTTTCATTTGGTGAAGAAAGTGTATGAGATTGTTGCGTTTTTGCTACTTTCAATAATAAAAGCTCTTATGCATGATTTGCTTTGAATCCCTTTTATTGTCAAGTGGTTTGCAAGGTTGCATAACTTCAACAATAGATTAGAATTAGAATAAAACATTAGAATAGAATCAAGATAGAATTTGCTTTGAATGTTTGTCAAGTGAATGCAAGATTTGATAGTATAGATCTATGGTGAAACATTGCTCATACTTTCTTTGGATGGATGATTTTCATTCAATGCGTAAAGTTAGCCTGAGCTTATGATTGTGGATGCTTAACCTCAGCCCAAATTAGTATTGTTCGAGGCCTGAAAACTATAATCACACCCCTTGAAGATTGCACCCACTTTGTGTAGTTGTCCCAGGGAGGCGAAGCAAAGCGTGGTTACTAGTTTCACCCAATCTTTACCGTCTCTTGAATTCCTAGGGATAGATTAGAACTTCTAAACCCTTATCCTCTTTGCATTTTTTGAAATCCTAAACAGAAAATCCCGACAGAAGAAGTATTTACTGATAAATCCGTCTTAAGTCCTTAACTTGTGAAGAAATTGCTTAACGTAAGTCCCTTTGTGTATTACCAGCATATCACAATGCCCATTGAGCTTATCCACATGTCATGACTTGACGAAAGAAACCTTGAAGTCACCATATGATCTTCTCGCAATTTTATCATACACAGTGATTTTGTTCAAGAGAGGATAGAGTGTCTTTGGACATTTTATTCTGTGTGTTCGGTGGATGATAAAACGTACACCAACAGTACCAAAAATTGAATTTTGCTGGAGCAACTAGAGGCAACGTAGGCCTTGCAAGAGCAGGAGTGGTGTGAAGATCAAATTTGGGACATTTTGTAAAAGAAGGTTCTTTTTTTCTAGGTATCATATCCAATAATGAAGCAGAGGTGGTGGCATTTTTGGAAGGTTTATAATTAACAAAAGTAGTAAATTATAGCAAGCTAGATGTAGAGGGAGATATGCTCTTAATCATGAATTGATGTAAGAAGGATTCAATTAAAGATTGGAAACCTAAAAATAATATAGCCGAAGTGAAGATTATGGTAAGAAGCTTTGAGAATATAATTTATTTTGATTGTTATAGGGAGACTGATATAGTTTATTCTTGAGAAAGGGCAGGGGTAGTTTGAGCACTAGATACAAGCAGATTGTTGTTGCTTAGTATCACCCACAAATTATCCACTGCTAACACCAGGTCCATTGAAAAATTCTCTACATTGGCTACACGGTCGTCCACATCCATAAATCCTCCCTGTAGAGCACCTAGCTGTTGCAGCAAATGCTCTGCAGGAGTGCTTGGATTTCCATCCTCTGGGCTTTCAACAAACTTTAAAATGTGAGACATAGGGTATCATATGAATTATCCAATCACAAGCTTCTTCATCTGCCACCCAGGCCCACAAATTTGCTTCAAACAATGCAGCCACAAAGTCCTGCTTGTTCCCACCAACTACTACCATGCCTTTGAAACTCAGGATTGATTTAATGAAAGTCAATGAAGCATCATCTTGCACAAAAAAGAAATTCCTTAAGCCTGCATGTGAAATGTCATCCCTCTCTCCTGCTAGTTTGTAGCTTCTTTGCTGCATATTGACACCTGCACCAAAAACAACACACCAAGATACAATTCTATACATCCCTTAGCTGACCACATCTTCTTTGTAATCAGAAATGCATGATTATTTCATCATCACCCAGCCATTTGCATGTTGGAAAAGTGGAAACATATGTTGCCCCCTTGCTAAGTATTACTGCTCATTGTATTAAACTCACATGTTAGATCATGGGAACAAGGATGATGGAGATCTAAAATTTGGTGGTAGATGAGGATTCACATAATGGGAATCTAATGTAATAATATCTTCAATCAGCCACTCCATTGCATCTTCCCTAGTCTCTGCAGTAAAAGGATTTTGATCATTACCTGCAATTGGCTAAGCTGTCTACTTGCCTATTAATCTTCCTGTAATAGTTATAATAAACTATATCCTAAAAGCTGCTTAATATAATTTTCACTTCATCAATATAATTTTTAAGGTTCAATCCTTAATACATAATAGTATCCTGCTTGCAACCACTTATGATAAAGAGAGAATCCCCCTCTATCTTCAACTTGCTGCAATTTATTGATTTTGCCAACTTTAGACCTTCCAGAAGCACCACTGCCTCCACTTCATTTTTGGATTTGACACCTAGATAAAAAGAACATCCTTTTACAAAACACCTCGAATCTGATTTTAACACCACTCCTGCTCCTACAGGGCCCAGATTGCATCCTGAAACACTATCAAAATTCAATTTTAAGTGCCCTGAGCGATAGCAAGTCCATTCACTCTTCTTTCTAATATCGTTTTTATCCAGTATTCCATCAACAAGGATCTTTAGAATGGCAAAGTTTCAAGTGCTTAATAGCTTTTTAACAGAAAAAGAGAGAGGAGATTTGATGTTGGCCATATGAGCTTTGGCATAAGACACAATAGATAGTTGAATTTTTGTCAAACATATCTCCCATACTATTCCTCATCTGAAAATTCTGTTATTCCTTTCTAGCCAGAAATCCCACTTAGTGCAGCAACAAGTGATCTTCTGTAAGAAGCTGGTCGGCTACCTCAAGGGTTCCTTACACATGTAGGGAATACACATTGAATATCCATTTTATTCAAAATCGACTCCCAAAATAATCTCACATAATTACAGCGAAGGAGGATATAATCAACCAATTCCTCTTCCATGCAACACAAAGCATATCTAGAGGGATCTTGAAAGCCTTTTCTCCTTTCCAGCCAGAAATCCTACATAGTGCAGCAACAATCTTCTGTAAGAAGCTGGTCAGGTACCTAGATGGTTCCTTACACATGTAGGGAATACCCATTGAATACCCATTTTATTCAAAATCGACTCCCAAATTGATCTCATATAAATACAGTGAAGGAGGACATGATCAGCCAATTCCTCTATCCATGCAACACAATGCACATCTAAAGGGACCTTGAAAGCTTGTTGAAGGTGAGAATTTTATTGAAACTGGCAAGCTACACAAAAGCATCGCATAATGGAGATGTTACTTTATTCCAAGTCAGCTCCCTTGGCCATTCCACTAAATAAGGAATATCTTTCTTTCTTAAAATGGAGTAACCCAATTTTCCTAGATACACCCCTTGAGAGTTACTTGTTCATATAATCAAATCCTCTCTATTAACCATTGGAACACTCAATGCTTCCAACCATAGTTTGAGAAAATATTTTTGTTCCTCTCCACACACAAAAGCCCATTTTCATGATACTCATCTGAATAGTCGTTGACATGGGAGCCTCAAAATAAAAAGGTTCTCAATTCCCCTAATTTGGGAAAAGAAGAGAGTAAGGTTGACTAAGCCACGAGTCACCCAAAAAAGTGCTATATGGTTATCTGAAATGTATCTACACTTAACAAAACTTGTTTGTGTAGGTGAGATTATTTTAGGTAGAACATTACTAAACATCAGAGCTAGAGTTTTTGCAAGAATTTTGTATGTAAAATTTGATAGGGTAATAGCTCTCCAATTTTTAATAAGAGTTTTATCTCCATCCTTAGGAATCAGTTCAATGTCTCCTTTGGTAATATCTTTACCTAAGGATCCTTTATTAATTTATTCACTGTACACCTCCAAATGTTTTGAACCAACCTAGTCATTATTAGATATGCAAAATTCAATAGGCAAACCATCTTTTCTAGGAGATTTGCCATTTTTCTAAGACTTAATTATCCTACATAATTCTTCTTTAGTAATTTCACTTTCTAAATAAGTAGCAGTTTCATTGTCTAGCAGACTAGCTTCTTAGGATTAATTTTAATGGATTACTTTCTAGCTTCATCACACTCATTGTTCTTGCAATCTGAGGTAAATAGTCCCCTATGGAAAAGATTGAAAGCCTGCATAACCTCATCTGGATTATTAAATAATTTCCCTCCAATATCTAGAGAACAATCATTTCTCTATCTCACTTGGCTTTCAAAATGTTAACGAAGCATTTGGTAGCTTTGCTACCTCATTTTAACCAGCTCATTTTGATTCTTATCCTAACACCATGGGCAGCAAATTCTTCTGGACAACTCCATTGGTGTTTAGTCTTCATCAATCTTTGATTAAGAGAGACATCATTTGGACTTTTTTAGAGCTTATCTTCAATATCCATCAATTTTTCTTCAAGAGATCTGTCATTATCTATGCTCCCCGGGGATGCATCTCCTGCCTAATTTGACCCTTTTGGGGATGCGGGAACAGGTTATAATTATAGACGTCCCTCTCTGCCCCCAAATATTTAGAATTTTAGGAAATGTTCCAGGTATTGCAAAATTTTTATAGGAAACAGCTGGTATGTTCTGTCCCCAGGGGATGGCCAAGAGATGTACCTGGCCATCTGAGGAATGGGTAGCCACCTCCTGCAGCACAATTTATAGTCACTTTTTAAAGGAAAAACACAAATTTGAGAAAAAAAAGGATCTCTGAGATTCAATCTTGTTAGAGGATTGGCAATGTGTTTTTCACTAGCTCTAGAATTGAGTCAGTTTGTCTAGAGGACCTTTGTGACCTGCTCTTTCGGTTTCTGAAACTCTCTCCTTTTAATTCCGTGTAAAACATAAATAAATAATCATCATTTTATCTTGTCACCTGAGCATTGATACTTGAGGTAGTTGAGGGATATTTGCCCTTTGAGATCTCGTCATCTTGTGGGCGTCGAATTTCCTTTTCTACAATATCAAAATTGCATCTACTGAAAATCATCTAACTCAAGCATGATTCAGATAAACAAATTCTCAGTAAATATTTAAAATGTTGAACTTAATGAATATATACATAATCACATATCATAGTGAAAACATTGAAGCTGATATACTATGGAGTCCAAGCATACATAAATCCACATGTATAAATCTAGGTACATAATCTATACACTTTGATGGCAATCCACAAGAACATCACCGAGAAGTATGATAATGATAACAAAACACAAAAGGAGTCCAAGCCTACACAAATCCACATATGGGAATCTGAAATACATGATACATACGTCTCGATGGCAATCCAAAAAGAACATCATTGGAAAGTATGATAATAGTAACAAAACACAAAATGGTACATGAATCCAAAATACCGGTCCATACATCATGATGGCAATCTAAAAAGAACATCATCTTAGGAATGGGTAGCCACCTCCTACAGCACAATTTATAGTCACTTTGAAAAAAAAAAAACACAAATTTGAGGAAAAAAAAAGGATCTCTGAGATTCAATCTTGTTAGAGGATTGGCAATATGTTTTTCACTAGCTCTAGAATTGAGTCAGTTTGTCCAGAGGACCTTTGAGACCTGCTCTTTCGGTTTCTAAAGTTCTCTCCTTTTAATTCTATGTAAAACATAAATAAATACTTGTCATTTTATCTTGTCACCTGAGCATTGATTCTTGAGGTAGTTGAGGGATATTTGCCCTTTGAGATCTCGTCATCTTGAGGGCGTCAAATTTCCTCTTCTACAATATCAAAATTACATCTACTGAAAATCATCTAACTCACGCATGATTCAGATAAACAAATTCTCATTTTAAATAATTAAAATGTTGAACTCAACGAATATATACATAATCACATATCATAGTGAAAACATTGAAGCTGAAACACTATGGAGTCCAAGCATACATAAATCCACATATATAAATCAAGGTACATAATCTATACACTTTGATGGCAATCCACAAGAACATCATTGACAAGTATGATAATGGTAACAAAATGCAAAATGAGTCCAAGCCTACACAAATGCACATATGGGAATCTGAAATACATGATCCATACGTCTCGATGGCAAATCCAAAAAGAACATCATTGGCAAGTACGATATTAGTAACAAAACACAAAATGGTACATGAATCCAAAATACCGGTCCATACACCATAATGGCAATCTAGAAAGAACATCTTCGGCAAGTACAATAACAATCAAAGCACAAAATGAGCAACAAAATGAGGCACAAACACTTGGAGTGTTACAATTTATCCTTGATGTTGCCACTTGAATGGTGCTTGGCAGAGATGTATGAACACTTAAACCAAAGGAAAAGTATTTATCCATTTTACAACATTGGTTTTTGTTGGATGGTTGAACCATATCAAATACGTGCCCAAGTCACATTTGTCAACTTTATAATGCTGCTGGGTGGGAGAGTTCCCACTTGAGCCAAAGTGGAGTTTTGTTTCACTCATGCCACTTTTCTTTATTTCTACAAGATGGAACTCTTTCTTATCTAGGCAAAGTGGACCTTTCGGATGGTTCGACCACTCTAATTGTGTGCCCAAGTCACATGAAGTGGAGATTTGTATCACTTACCCCACTTTGTAAGGTCAAGCAGAATTTTATTATGCCTTTGCCAACTTGCAAGTGGGCATAACTTTTAGTATATTATGCCTTCTTTTGCTATTTTCTTTGCACTTTGTTTTGCTGTCTACTTGCTGAAACTGTTGCTTGGTGTTTCTGTCTTCATTTAGGTGCCTTTTGATGAGAAGTCTGCCCCTTGGGTGCTCCTATACGCTCCTTTTCTTCCCTCAACTCTGCTCTTCAAATGCCTTTATCTGCTATTAGAAGACTACTGCGAATTGAATGAAGAAATAAGAATTTTATGCTTGCATATGATTTTGGCTTACAATTATGTCCAGTCGGCTTCAATTAAAAAAAAAGGTGGGCCTAGATCATGAATGAAATCAAGCTGACCGAAAAATTAAAAACCAACATCTTTTCATTGAAGTCTCAACAAAGGTGTAACAGACTAGAGAGCATGATGCCAGCCTTGATAGGGGAAATCCCAAAAGTGCATTCAAAAGAAAGTGAACTTGAGAAGATTGATATTAAGAAAGGAGAGTTCTCATTTCAAAGGTGCTTCAAAGCATAAGAAAATATTGATATCTAGCTCTATGATGGCAAGATTTGTGCATAGAAGCTTGATCAATGGGTTCCACAAATAGAGGTTTACTTTAAGCCTTCACAAAATGCCTCCAAATGAGCAAATTTCTTTTGCAAGGTTGAATTTTTTTGGATATGCTCTTACATGGTACGAGAGATATGCACACTTTGGAAATTTGTAAAGTGCTACCAATCTCCAAGTGGGAGGATTTTAAAGGTTGCTTTGTAAGTAGTTGTACCCAATTTGTTATAAATGAGGGTGATGTGATGACATTACTTGAAGCAAAGGCAAGCACAAAGCATCCAAGTTTATACAAGTGAATTTAGAAAGAGAGTAGTATAGCTTGGGAAGGATGGCATGGATCATGAGCTCTTGATGAAATACATAGGAGGGTTGTTTGAGCACCTCAAGATACTTATATTTATGGCACAATCCTAGGACATTGATGAAGCAACCATTATTTTGAGTTGGATAAGAAGGGTAGCTCTTCCTACAAGCACAAGCAACAAAGTGAAAAATAGCAACAAGGTGGTGAGAAGGATGGATATGTTAGCAAGGGGAATAACAAGGTGAATGTCACTTCTACAAGGGGCAAATGTAAGGAGAACCTTCATTGTATCAATCGTGATCAAGGTGGGAATATAGAGGATAGTTGTTGGAAATTACACCTAGAGTTGAACCCTTGTTGGGCTAAGGGATAAAAACAAGAGCACTTCGTATGGAGGCAAAGTCAAAGAGGTTGGATGTAACTTTGAAGTGGATGATAGGTTGTCTTGTGCTACTCTTTTCGATGGTGTTTCCAAGGTTGGTGTTAGCTTACATCATGGAGAGAAGCTCACTCAAGTTTTTGCATCAAAGTTCAAGTGAGAGATTAGAAGGTTGATGCCTTGTTTGATGCATGTTGGCAATCAAACCTTTTCTCTCATAATTTGGTTAGTGAACTTGGTTTGGAGATGGTAGACCATCCATATCCACATGTAAATAGGGTGGCTATAACAAGAAGTAGAAATGATTGTGACCAAGCATTGTGAGATTTCTTTTGGATGTACTCTTAAGTTTAAGGATGTAGTGTTAGTAGATTTCATTCCATTAGATGTTTATGTTATCATCTTTGGAAGCCCATATATCTATGAGAGATGTTGTATACTATAGGATGAATAATACGTATAGGCTCAACTTGAATGGGAATATGTTTATGTTGAATCCTTATGTTGGAAAGTCCAAGGTTACATTGACAAGTATTCCTAAATACAAGAGGTTGATTATTGCAATTGGAAGAATTATCTTTAGAAAGGAGGCTGAAGTTGGGAGTGAAAAGAGGGTTCATCCTCAGAAACATTAGCAAAAAGGAGGACAATAGGTGCATCAAGTTAGTTGGAGACATAAATGTGCCAAGTTTTGGTGATGTTTGTCTTGTGGTGCAAGGTAAGATAACATCTTTGTAGGATGAAGGGTTCATCAACCCTTTTCCATTAAATCCCTATAGCTTTTAGGGATTAGAAACCTCCTAATTGTTGAATATCTGCCATTGATGTCAGAGGATGGCATTCCATATGTTCCTCAGGTAGAGTATTTTCTGTATAAACTAGACTTTTATGTCAGCAAAATTGTTTCTTTGTGCCATGTGTATTGTCGAAGGAGTCAACTTTTTTCGTTTCTAAAATACCAAGTCAAATTTACATGCCAAGTGTTATGCCAAGTCAGTGGTTGAAAAGTCTATGCTATGCCAACTTTGAATGGTCAAATGTTTGGGTTTTCTGAAGAGGCACAAATTCTTGTTATGACTATGTTTTGAATGAAGCGGCTTGTGTATTTGGTCGAATACTTTTTAACACCTCTATCTTATTTATTCATGGGTGTTAGTCTCTTATTTATTGTCGATTCTCCTTGTTAGGCGGCTTGATTTTTTTTTCCTTGCATGATAATGCTTGGGTATTGAATGCTGACGGCTCCTGCAGCGGTGGTTTTTGCTTTTTGTAATCCTAGAATCTTCTACCCTCAACATGTGTTTATGGCTTTTACGGGTTTATTCAAGTCGTGGTTGTGCTATGTGAACGCTTGTGTGGCATTTAAATCATTATGGACTCTATTCTTCTAGGGGTCGTGGATAGTATCCTTAATCATAAAAAAATCTCTTCTTCATCTCATCCAGCTACTGCCGCACTTATAACAGTTTCTATTGCATTTATTGTGTGTGGTGTGATCGTGGTATTGGCAGTGAAGGAAGTCGTACTATTTTTATGATACTTTTTGCTTCTGCATGAGTAAGGGGATGCCATCGCTATTTTTCTTTGCACTCATGCTTAGTTGTTCTTTTGAAGAGACGTGTTCATTAAAAGGTCTGTTGCTATCTTTGTGGCACGAACTGGTTAATTAAAAGGCATTTTTTGAGTCAATTCGCGCTTCAGGGTGAATGGTGTCTATAATCAAAAGTATACTGTCATATCATTTTTTTGTAATGCTGAACATTTAACTCTTGGTCGATTATTGTATGGGAACGTGTCTCTAAGATGTTCGTAGGAATTGCAATTGGTAGTGGATGCATTCAGTAAGGTTGCTGTAGTATTCTGGAAGACATTGCAGACCCAACAATCGTGCCACGTTCAGAAAATTAGGGGTGTTTGTGAAAAAGTTAATTTTCTAGCTGAGTTTTTCCTTCCCGTTTCTTGGATGTGAGGTTGAAGTTTTCTAAGTGTTATATTTGAAGGCCATGATTAGATAGTGATTCATTATTCAAAAGCAGGCTATTGCTATTGTTTGGAGTGGGGTGTATATTGAGTTAGTCGAGTGAATTTATTTATGCTTCCATGAGGAATAAAAATCTAACAAAATGTAAAGGAAGTAGGTGTCTTGAATCAGTTTGTTACAGTTCTGATTTTCAGTGATAGTCACTCAAGTTTTTTATGATATCTAAGGCACTGTGAGCAGGTCGTTTTCATGCAATGGCAGCATTCAAATTTTAGAGAGGAGTTTCAGTCTGAATGTATATGAAAAGCAAGAACCCTTCAGTTGATATGTTGAATGTATTTGAGGTCAAGAATCCAATTTTGATGTGTTGTGATATTCTTCAGTGAATTGGTGCTCACGTTGAAGTTGGTGTTTTAACCATATGAAGTTGGTGCTCACATTTGTAATTTGGGTTGGTGCCCTTTGAAGTGAATATAAGCTTTGTTCTACTGTGGTTTTTTACTCGAAAGGGTTTTCCACGTGAAATTTGGTGTTCTCCTTGTTGATGTTTGCTCTTACTGTTCTATTTTCTGTTTCATATGGTTTCATGTGTTTAAAAGTTTAAAATACTGATTCACCCTTCCTCCCCCCCCTCTCAATATTTTCTGTGTGCTCTTCAATTGATATTAGAGCAGGGTTCCTTCAAATTGAAAGCTTAAAGCTTGTAGGGAGATCCTGATAGCACACATGGGTTCTCTTGAAGGTCTTGCTACAAACAAAGCTCCCTTATTTGATGGTTCTAACCTGTGTCACAACATCTGCCAAATTTTCGGCTTTAGATTTGAAATTCGGCGAATCTGAAAAAACTCTATGGTATTCGATTATATTCGTCAAAAATTCGTACGGACATAGCGCGAGGGGATGAAGCATTAAATTTAGGGTTTTTATTAAGTTTTTTTCTGAGTTTTTTTAATAAATACATGTTGCATCCCTTCTGAAAGACATGCTTTTTTTTTCTTTTTCTTTTTTCTGACGACATTATTATCTATGAAAAGGTGACGGGTTGTTGCGCAGCTCCTGGTCCTGGTTGTCAAGTTGTGTAAGTGCACTTAATATTTTTGAAGTTAAAAGATAAACACTTGCGGCTATAGAGATTGGTAGTAAATAAGCGGGAGGCAACTTTAAATGGTGGGCAACCTTTTTTGTAGAAACGCGAATCAAGAGAAACAAATCGAGCCCCACAGAGGAGACGCCACAGGCGAGCAAGCGTCCATCCATTTATTATTACCCCCATATCGTTTGTGGTGAAAGGCTAGCATCAATGTTTATCCATGCTTGTCGGTTGACAATGCATGCCCATTCATATATCATGCTCCTCGGCAAACCTAAACCTAAAAAACTTTAATATTCTTTTTTTTAATTTTTGAAGTTAAAGATAAAAATTAATAGATTTTTAGTTTAAATACTGTTATTTTTATGGATATATTAAACTATTAATATATTGTTTATATTTAAAAATAAATAAAACTATTGATATATCATATATTGCTTATATTTAAAAATAAAAAAACTATGGATATATTATTTTTTATTTTTATTCTTATGGATATATTAAACTATTGATATATTTTTTATTTTATGAATATTGTTTATATTCAGTGTTCCACAGGGACGCGTCCCCCCCAAAAATCCTCGCGTTTCCTAGAGGGGGACGTCTCAGAGACTTGGGGACTTGGGGGGGATGTCCCCCCACCAGCCCACCACTAGCGTCACCATCCCACCACCAATGTCGCTGTCTCCAAGATGCTACTAGGACTTTGAGGATGTTGGGGTGTCCTCAAGACGTCTAGGGGACTCCTAGTTGTCTCCAAGATGTATAATTCTTATACTTATACATCTTTTTATAACTATTTTTTCAAGTACTATATGTATTTCAGCACCCTACCGCCCCCCCGCCGCCATCCCCTCGCCATCCCCCTGCCACCCCCAAACTTAGACCCCTGTCCCCACATCCCTAAAACGCGTCCCCTACCGTCCCCCGTCCCCGTCCCCGAAACTCCCATTGTTTATATTTAAAAATTAATAAAATTTACATAAGGCGAATTTAATCCAAATTTTTTATTTTTTGAATTTTTTCCTTGCCGAACTTCATCCGAATTTCAATGTTGCCAAACTCGAATTCGAATTCGAACCTTCTGACTTAGGTTCTAACTATGCTTTCTGGAGTATTCGAATGCGCACTTATTTGATGTCACTTGGATTTGATATATGGTAAAGTGTAGTAAAAGGATATAAAATTCCAGCAACTCTTCCAATGGATGTAGATGAAAAGAAAGCTTTTGAAAATAATGCTAAAGCGATGAATGCCATTCTCTGTGGTTTGGTAGAATCTGAATTTGTGAAAGTTATGCACTATGATACAATTCATGAAATTTGGGACAAACTTCAGAAAACTTATGAAGGAGATGATAAAGTTAAGAAGGCAAAGCTTTAGACACATAGGAGACAATTTGAGGGTCTTAAGATGCAAGAAGATGAGAATGTTGCTGCATATCTACTTCGTGTAGATGAAATTGTCAACACAATCAAAGGCCTAGGAGAGAAGGTTGAGGAGTCTATAGGTGTTCAAAAGATTTTAAGATCTCTTCCTTTGCATTTTGATGCAAAGGTTTCAGCTATTGAGGAGATGAAGGATCTTGACAAGTTGATGGTAGATGAGCTACATGGTATTCTCATAGCCTATGAGATGAGGACCATTCCTAATTCTTCATCCAAAAAGGAGGCAGCCTTCAAAGTTTCGAAGAAGGGAAAAGACAAGGAGCTTGCATGTAGTGATAGTCCAGATGAAGACTCAAACATTGAAGAGGCACATTTCATGAGAAAGTTGAAGGGTTTAAGTAAATACAAAGGCAAGTTGCCTTTCAAATGCTTTAACTATTTTAAGGTAGGACATTTTGCGGCCAAATGTCCATATGCAAAGAGTGAGGGCAGCAACAATGAAAGGAAGCCCAAGTTCAACAAGAAGTATAGAGGAAAAGAGAAGAAGTTTCAAAAATTGAAAAGGAGCCTCTATTCAAAGGATGAAAATTGTTCATAGAGGAAAAAGAGAAGAGCTTTCAAAAATTCAAAAGAAGCCTCTATTCAAAGGATGAAAATTGTTAATCTGATAATGATGAAGAAGAATCCTCTTCAGAAGAAATTCTCTTCATGGCTAAGAAAGAAGACCATGCTGAAAAAGGAGGACATGAAGAGCATCTTGATGAAAGAGAGGTGGACCTTGAAGAGGAATCAATAAGTGCTCTAACGATGATTTGTAGTGAAGGAAAGATAAATCATCCAAGATGTCTCTAGCTTCATTAAGTATGTTGCTTATTCTCTAGTTTGTTGAGTGTCTTTTTCTAATACAAAGTACAGTTACTATTGAATTACGCTCTATCAAGACCTTGTCAATGTTGCATGATTTCACCAATTATAGGCCTAATAGTAATGCTTCTGCTTTGGCCTTGTTATTCATACTTGTCTTTAGCCTCTTAGAGGCAACTTTAATTAATTTACCTTGGGAATTTCTAACTACACACCAATGCTTGAAGGGCTTGATTGCCTCTTGAGGAATCATCAAAATTCATTTTCCACATTGGGTTTTTTTTATTGGAGAGAGCATAATCTAGAAATGTCTAATGTTGGGAAGATTGTGGAGGTAAATATCAATGTGTAGAACAATCTTGAATGTGTGTCAATGAGTGAGGTACCATGTCGGCCTATGATCATTGATTATAATTAATATCAGGGGCAGTGTCGTCAATCCTTCTCATGATTGTATTGCATTGTTAAGTTGTCAAAAAATTCTCCCTTAGTTATTCCATCTCTCTTGAAAGCCTCGTCAACTATTGATATTGTTGCCAATAATTGTAAATATTATTATCAATACCTTTGTTCAATAGAGAATCTGAAATCTTATTTCCTTCACAGTGCCAATGATTTGCTTGAAGGTAAATTATCCAAGCTGTCCCTAGCTTTGTTAAAGATGTTTTATCTCTAGTTTGTTATGTGCCTTTTTCCAATACAAAGTACAATTGCCATCAAATCACTCTCAATTAAGATCTTGTCAATGTTGCATGACTTTACCAATTGTAGGCCTAGTAGTAAAATTTCCGCTTTTGCCTTGTTATTTGCACTTGGCTTTAGCCTCTTGGAGACAACTTTAACCAAATTACCTTGGGGATCTTTGATTATACACCCAATGCCTGAAGGGCTTGATTGCCTCTTGAGGCGTTGTCGAAACTCAGTTTTCACATGTTGTTGGGTGGTGGATTCCATTTGACTTTGGGTTAATTCGTAGTTGTGTAGTTTAACCCAGAAATCCCATGAATGGGAGTACTTTCGTCTCTTTATGAATGATATGCATAGTGGTTTCTCACCTTTTTTACCTTTCCGATATAGACATTTTTCTAGATGTAGCTTCCAACAAGTTTCATCTGTATGATCATTCCAATCACAATGGTCATAATGCTTTGCAAACTTCTATTTGGTGCTTGTAGCACTTGCCTTATTTGTCTTGTTATGTCTCCTTTTTTCTTTGGAGAGGGTGGAGGATTATCTACTTGAAAGTAGTGAGCATGTGTACATGCTTCATCAATCCCACTGACTTAGATAGCAACATGGGCCTCCAAAGATGGCTATGAAGGCCTTTGGTGTATTTCATAAACATGTCTTCATCTTGTACATCCATGGGCTATTTAATAAACATGTCCTATCTTGTACATCCTTTCTTCGAAATTCACTTGTGAACTCTTGTGCATTTTGTACTTCTTCATGTTTCCAAAATTGTCACTCCATATATTTGTCTTCTCTATGACATATTGGGTACAATTGTTCCTTAATCAATTTCTTAAAATTGATCCTAAGAAGTAATAGGAGCTTGCTTTCTTAAAGCTATAGAATATAAGAGACAGTCAAACCAAATTAAAGATGCTTTGCCAATCTCAATCTAGCAAAGGAAATATTTTGTTCCATATTAAGAGAATGCATACTAATGTATACCTCCATTTTTGCCAAGAAATAGTCAAGCTTCACAGCATCTACATCTCCTTGGAATGGTATAATCTCAATCTTTGCTTCAGCCTTATTAGAGTGTTCTTGGTAGACTTGATTCACCATGGTATTGCTCCTCTTCTTCTATGGAGTGGGCTTTTCCCTTGCTTTAGGTGTCATCCAATGAGAATAACTTCTCCATGAGAGCCTCTATGATACCCTTCAAAGTCTCCATTGATTGGGATATGGTTGCAACATAAGCTTCTAGCTTGAGGAACCTTGTTTCTTAATCAAGGGTTTTCGCATCACTTGTGGTACTTTTCAACTCCCCTTTCCAGCTACAGGATTCAACGTCTCTTTGCAAATTAATCTTTCCCACTGGATCTGGTTGTGGGTATTTACCTGCAAAATCACTTGCAACTTACACCAAAGGAAAGAACTTTCTCTGATACCAATCTGATCTGTAAACTAAGATGGTTATATGGTATTTGACTAGTGTACTCTTGTACAGTTGATAACTATTGCTTGGTGTGTTTTTTTCTGATGCCTGAAATCAGAAGTAAAGGGCATAAGGATTCACCTATTAGTTCAAAAGATATTCATGCCAAAACTTCGGGGAGGGAGCCTAGGAAGTTTCACCCACACTGGGGCTGTTGTAGGCCTTTCTTCAAAGGGACTAATCCAACTCTTTGTTAGGCTATGATTCATTCTTAAAGGTAAAATCCCAGCCCTGTTCTTTTGAAAATCACTGGAAAATAGTCATATGGCAACATGTAAATGGCTGTTGTAGGGCTTCCTTCAAAGGGATTAATCCAACTCTTTGTTAGGCTACAATTCGTTCTTAAAGGCTCAATCTAGCCCTGTTCTTTGAAAATCACTAGAAAATAGACATTTGACAACATGTAAATTGCTGTTTCTTAATGAGAGCTTCCAAATCTCCAATGCCCATTTCTATATTCTAAGATTCTTTCAAACATAGGCCTGATACCAAGAAATTGGCATATTAAAGAATGTTTGTGAATGCTCTAAATACTGTTGGAGAACAAGTCCAGATTGGGGGAGACAATGTTATCATCCATTGAAAGATTCTATATTCTACAGTTGTAGGTTGAAGCTTATACTTGTCCTTCTGAAGCAGGATTTGAAGATCTTGGACTCTAAAGTGAGGAGAAGGGTCTCTCCACTTGACCATTGTTGACTGTTTCAGCCCTTTCATCTCTTTGTCATTTAGACTGACTGAGTTCTAAACTCCGTTAACAAAATGACTGAAATGATTCCAGAGAGAATGAAGTTTTAACAGATTACAGCTTGGGAGCCATTTGGAAATCCATGCAGAAATGATTGTGAAATAAAGTCTGCTCATTAACCACAGGAAAGAAAATTTTTCCACGGACTACTCACTTCTAGATGAAAATCCCCAATTTAGAGTTTCAAATTATCCACATTCTAGAACCCTTATCCAACTTTATGCACTAAGTGGCCTTTTGGATTTTAATCATATGTTCTTTTTATGTTTGGAAATTTCATGGATGACAAGTGGGAGGTACTTTTTACAGTGCATCAAATTGTAATTTTTTATCAGGATTCAACTATGGAGTTTTTGAGTCAAACTCATTGAGTGGTCAATGAGTTTGACTCAAAAACTATGCAGTTGAATCCTGAAAAACATCACAAATTCATGGATGACTGTTACATGACAGATTTGAGTTTTGACCAGATAAGAAAGTTGAAATTGATTCTCCTCCATTCTCAAAGAATTTGTTTTATCCTGCAGTTATACTCAACATAAATTACTATCTCATTCAATATATTATCCACAATAGTCTTTCAAATCCAATCTGTGTTCCTATGGACATATGTCATTTGATTTGCTTCTCAAGTTATTTCTACATGTGTTCAAGTAAGGCACAAGCCTGGATAAAGTGGGTTTCTTCGCCTAGTTCCCTAGCAGCAGAAGATAATTTCTCCATCCTCTCATCTTGTCACCAAGGAGTGTACATAAAGGCTAATTCTGTCGCACCTCTTGCATATGGAGTCTTCACTATGGCCTTTACCTTATTACTTATTAGTGTTAAATTTAATTTAAATAACTTATGTTGGTTTGAATTGACAGAAAAGCAAATTGAAACCCTGGAGGACCTCTGGATATGATTCAGCTTGCATGTGTCTGTACAAAAAGTTATCCTAGTCACTAGGTTACTACAATATAACCTATAACCACATCTCTTGCTGAATATATTTATATATAAAATAGCCACAGCCTTATTCATTTACTCACATATCCTTAAATGGTGTCACCATCTCTGTACCCCAATGTGTCTAGATGACTTTAAAATTGACTAGAAGTCTCGAAATCAAATATATATATATACTAAGTCGCCGGTTTTGGTATGGGATTGGGTATAGCCGTATAGGTATGCCGGTATGGTGAATTTTTTTCCTTGGGTTGGTACATTTGGGTACAGCTGTATATATATATGCAATAAAATAAAAATATACAGAATTGTAAATACATTTGATAGTATGATACTTCATCAATCATCAATCATCATTAAATCATTGATCAATGCTTTCGATAAAGATAAATGCCAATTGATAGTTCAAAATTTCAATACATATGTCATATATCGTATATGTCTAGAGTAATGATTCAAATGAAGATCATTACAATTACAAAATCGAAATAAATACAATAAAAAATGTGTATAATTGTCTAAGATATAAGTTTTCAATCTTCGTCAATAGTGACATGGGATGATGGTTAAGTTGTTGTGGTGTTGTTCTTGCCATCAAGGTTCAAACCCCACCGAGGGTGTAATTGGTGAATGTTTAAATTGGGGACGAGGTCCATTGTTTGTGACCTCATCAGTTCATAGCTCTGGATCAAAAGCGTTTACCCCTTAATTAAAAAGAAAAGTCTTCAATCTTCATCAATCATCAAAAGGATCTAGATCAAATTCATCGTTTGGTTCAACATCATTTGAACCACAAGTAAATGCATTGCCACTCGTAGTAGGTGCATCATGTGCAAGAGTCTCATCATCATCATTTTCTGTAGTGACTCTAGCAAGCTCTGCAATAGATACATCCAAGTTGGCACACTCAGGGGCTGTGTCCCAATTCTTCATTGAACCATCTTTGTACTCATCTTGCTTATGTGATAGAAGATGCAAGTTGGAATGGACATAAACCAAGTCTTTTGCTTTTTTTTGCAGCCAATTGGTTATGCTTCACTGAGTGGATATAGGAGTATGTACTCCAATTCTGTTCAATCGAAGAAGAACTTGCAACTTGTTGAAATTGGAGAGAAAACCAAAACAACTTAAAAATAAAAAATGCAAAATAAATTAAAGAATGGTAAGTTCTAAAGTCTACAATACAAATGTTAAATAATAAAAAATGAAAATTACTTGTGATAGAATCTTGATTGCAAGAGGTTGGAGGAACACAAAATCTTGCCCATGGAGGTATCACCATGTACGAGCATCTACATTGTATTGGTCTTGAAGAGCACAAAGACTATGATTCTGTCCTGAGATGAACAAGCCAAACTCTTTCCTAACATTTTCCACCACTTCTAGATCTGAGAAGAGTCTTTTGAATGCTCGCTTGTACCCATTAGCAACTTCACTATCTCTATGTGGTGGAGTTCTCCCTGGCAAAGCAATTATATGTGCACTATAGTATTTGGGAGACAATGCATATGCAAGGAGATGCAATGGTGTGTTCATCTTGTCCCAACGGTGATGAATGATTTTTTCAACACTTCGAAAAAATGTTTCTTTGCAGTCATTCTCTTTTTCTGCTATTATCACCTTTATTTTTTCTATCATGGAGTCAATGCTATCATAGATTTCCCCCAAACATGGTCGATCTGTATTAGCAAACCTGATCATACTCATGATAGGCTTGGTGAAGCTCAAGACATAGTCCACACGATCCCACCAATCGTCATCTAGGATCAACGACTTGACCTTCTAGCCCTCTTTGAACTTGATGTCGTCCAAATACTCCATTGGTTGCTAATAGCCATGGCACCCAATGCCTCTCACACCTTCACAAGTCGTCTCAAAACGATTGTGTGTGATGCAAATCGGGTCTCGACAACCTAGGATCATGTAAAACATAAGTTAATAACACATTAAAATATTAAAATATATTATACAAGTATACATGGCATAATTCATAAATGATAAATAAAATTAAAAAATAAATTACATAATTAAATTAATTTACCTTCAACAATTCCAATCTCGGGAAAGTCCTGAAGATGCTTTGTGACATATGGTGGTCTGTCACAAACATTTGGATCTCCTCACCCTCTTGGTATATATCTTTCACCCACTCTATTTGAGTGCCAATTGCTTGCATCACCAAGTTAAGTGAGTGTATGGTGCATGGTGTCCAAAAATTGTGTTCATACCTTTGCTCAACCAAAATCCTTGCAGCCCTGCAATTTTTTGCATTGTTTGTAATGACTTGAACAACTTTTTCAGGACCCACCATCTCTATGGACTCAATGAGGATTTTTGAAATGAATTCTGCATCCTTGATTTGCCCCTCACAATCAACTGTCTTCAAAAACATAGCCCCTTTGGGGGACACTGCAATAACATTTATCAAAGGTCAGTTTTTGTAATCTTTCCCTCCATCGGAAACAATAGACATTCTTGTTTCAATACAAGAATCCCTAACCGGTTTGAGTGATGTCTCTACATGATTTTTTTCTTTTCCTAATAAGGTGGTGTGCACCTTTTCATACCCACGACCTTTGAAACCAGTAGGTGCTCTATTGATTGCCACCACCTTATCACACCAATATGGTGATCTTGCCAAGTTGAAAGGAAGACCATTGGCATAAACACAATGTGCAATTTTTTCTTTTGCAATTTCTCTTGCTTCATTTTGAAATGCCTTACCCAATGGGCCTCTTTTGTGGGAAAGAGTGGGACCTTCTACTTGGATAGAGGGTGTCTCCAATAAAGAATGTTGAGAGGCCATTACTGAATTTGTAGGTAAAGTCATTGTTGTTCTCTTTGCTAAAGGATGACTTTTTAATTTTGCTCTTTCACACTAGCATCAGCTTCTTCTTGTTCTCTAATGAATGACATAATTTTTTCCTTTGGAACCCCCTTCTTATTTCGCCCTCCACATATTCTAATCCCTTTCCCACTCTGCACACATAAGTGAGATTTCACTCGACTATACAGGCTCTTAAATTGGACTCCACACTCACCACAATCCCAAAGAAATGCCCCACCTCCTGGAAGTTGTTCAAGCATTGTAACATGATTTTATAAAGGAGATGCTTGATCAATTTTAAATTTTTTGTTTCCATAAACACCCATTGAACTTGAACTTGTAGCCATTTCAAGTAGTTTGCAATTTTATTTTGCTGTTATAAGAAATTCAAATATTGAAAAAAATTACAAAATGAACACCAAAAAACATTGAAACAAATAGCAAAACTTGTTTCTTCTTTTCTATAAAAAATAAAAAAAATAAATAAAAAAATTGAAAATAGTCATCAAAAACTTGAAAAAATTCTTCAAAAACTTGAAAAAAATCATCAAAAACTTGAAAGAATCCATCAAAAACTTGAAAGAATGAGTTAAAATGCATACCTTAGGTGATTAGATCTCCTCTGTGCAAGCTATCCTTGATTCCTTTCGCACTTGATCAACCTCCTTCAAAAAACCAACAACCTTCAAAATGAAAAAATGGAGTCCAAATGTGTTTGATTAGAGCAATGAAATGTGAAGTGGAGTGATGAATGAGGGATAAGTAGGCATTTTAGGGTTTAAATGGCACTTTATGTTGTTTTTTAATTTTTTTAATGTTTTTAATGTTTTTAATTTTTATTCTTTCTTTCTTTCTTTTTAATTTTTTTAAACTTTTTGGGCGCCCAGTGCCACAGGAGCGCTTGGGAGTGCCCAGGGAGTGCCCAGGCACCCCCGGGTTCCTTGGGTGCTCCCCAGCCCGCTCCTGCTACCAAACTCTCCCGGAGTGGGCATGGCGGGCAGAATTGAAGAACCCGGCAACATAGTATATACACACACACACACCATTTTTTGAAAAAAAAAAACATGATAAATTTGATAAGAACATATCTTTGGCTGTTCAAAATGCATAATTTTATTGCAGTCACAATTGGAACCCTATAAGTCTAGTAGTGTATATCGTGATTATATTGGACCTCTACATTAAGGGCCTTAGCCTCTTTGGCAATCTTAGAGCTATATGGTGTTCTTCAAGATTACTTCATCCCTCCTATTTCCTGATGCTTTGCACCCATTTGATTTTTTTTTTCTGTGGGGTCATTCTCCTTAAGTGAGGACATTGAGGAATCTTAGATTCTTAGAGGTAGATGGTGTTCTTCAAGATTACTTCTGCACATGTTCAATCCAGGCAGCTTTGAGTCAACATCCCAATGTATATCTACCTTTAATTTGGTTAGAAAACCAATTAAAAGTAGTTGTAGAAACTATCTTCTTTGAAGATCTCTGAATATGTTTGCTTGCTTTGCACTTTCCTTAAAGACAAATAAATACTGGGAAAAGGGGCTCTTGTTGAAAAATACTGGAAAAAAGGGGCTCTTGTTGGAAAATGCTGGAAGAGAATGTGGAAGGTCGTTGGAAAGGGAGGGAGGATGTCATGATCAACCCTTATATGGAGCCATTTTTGAGGCCAGCTTTCAGATGAAAATGTTTCTGTTTGTGTTTCTGTCGATCTAAGAAGGTTCCAAATTAACATGTTAGTGTTTCTGAACCTGAGACATTTCAGAAATACCAGAAACCTGAAATAACAACCTCCCTAGACATTTCTGGGAACTTAATATAATCAAATCAGACTATGTACTGACATGGTGGCTTGCATCTAGCTTAGTCATTCTGTTTTTCTTACATCTGTATGTGGGTATAGCATACGCATAGCATATCTCTATGGTGAATTTTACATCCCTAGCAAGATATTTCTTTACCAAGAACTTCAAATTAAAAATAGTTGTAAGAAACAAGGATTGTAAAGTAATATGTTGCCAGAATTTTTTTCTTCATTCAAACCGAGTTCCAGGCTTGGTTCTACTGTCAAGATATTAAAAGCCTTTAGTTTGAATATAAATTTTATGCTCATATCTTCTATCATCAGAGTCATCTGCTGACAGACATATTTATAGCACTCCAGTTATTCTCTCTAGTTGGAGTCCCTCAATGTCTCCCAAGACATTCTAGTCCATGACTTTTGTTCATTGACATTTGAATCACTTTGGATGTCTGCTTAATGTGAGCTGCACCTTTTCATTTAGCATGTAAATCATTGTACAAATGGAAACATCCAAGACATCAACTTCTTTTTGGTTAGATTGCCAGTATGGTGATTTATTTCCCGGGTTTGGTATGACCGGGCTCAGCCTTACAATATATATTTATGTTAAAATATATTAAAATACCCAATTTTTGAGAAGAAAAAGAAACAAAAGAAAAAAGATTGAAAACACAACTGATAGTAACAAAGATAATTGATAATTCATTGTACAATGTCAAATCAATCCAAAATTACAATCGATAATATTCATATTGCTCTTTATTGAGATTTTCAATGTCATCACTTGGTTTGTTTGAACCACAGCACCACTCCCACTGGCTGCGCTATGCATGTCCTATATAGGAGCTTCCTCATCCTCTAGAAAGACTGTGGCAAGCTGTGTAACAAAAGCATCCAAGTTAGTACACTTAGGGGCTACATCTCGATTCCTCATCCCCCTTCTTGTCTTCAACTTGCTTATGTGATAGAAGGCACAAATTGGGATGCACATAGACCAACTCCTCTACCTTATTTGTAGCTAACTGGTTGTGTTTAAGTTAGTGAATAAATAAAGTTCTATTTTGGAAAGATCATAACTGTTCATGAAAGGGTGCCACACTATATATAGCTGCAATCTTTTAACAACAGTTTTGTTGGCCTATATGTTTGGGGAAACCCATACATGTGAATCAGCAAGCTTTTGACTTTACCTATTGGCCATTCTATGAGGTGTGCGCCTATACATGTAAATGCAAATTTTTGAGATTCAAAATATGTTTTCACACATTAGAGTGTGCACTTTGACCTGTTCCTGTATGTTAGTTGCTTGAACAAATTCATCCTCCAGGCTTATAGACATGCAGTTGCTCATGTAAATGCATCTTTTTTGACCTGAAACTTCTCACAACCTATACTCCATTATTTGGTTTGCATTAAGATGCTAGTAAACTTTTTGAACGTCAAAACTCTTCCCTCTGCTTCTAGGTGCACTAAGACATGAATTCACACACTTTTCATTTGAAAATCCTGCTTTCCTTCATACTAGGATGTGCTTAACATAGTTGACTTGCAAAAGTTCTGTTATATTTTAAAAAAGGTGGTTTCCACCTTATAGGGTGCACACTTCCTCTGCCTTGTGCAAGTCTTTGAAATTATGAAAACACATTTATACTTCCAGGCGTGTCTGTGTATGGTGTTACCAATTTTGACTTGGAACTTTTTGCTTCTTTTCTTCTCTACTAGTGCGCTTCTAGACACTGTTCTGTAACTTTCATACATCTTTGAAATATGTTCTCCTTGCCTGCTCGGCAAATGCCTAGACCTGCTTTTGCAAGTTTTCAAAACTTCAATGTATGCATCACTATTTGGTGTGCGCTAAAGCATTAGCCCTCAATCTTGAACTTAAAATTTTATATTGTCTTGTTCCTAGCACGCCCATACACTGAATAAGCCACTTTCATCTCTTTTTTGCCGATTGAATGTGTTTTTTTCACCTTGACGGAAACATTTGATAGCTCTTGTGAAGATATGAACACTAGAAGACAAAAATCACATAGACGAACAAGAGAAAGCTCTAAAACTTGACTTATGATTTTCAAAAAGACAAGCAATTAGCTGAAAAATTTAACACAATTCATTTTTTTTGTATGGGTACAATGCCATGAATCTTCTTGATGCAAGCTATTTGAACCCTATAGCGCCTATCAAACATGCCTTCACAATCCTTCAAGATTCAAAAAACCAGCAACCTTGAGCAATGACAAACAAAGAGTTATGGAAATTTGGAATGCTAGGTAAGAGTGTTCACGTTTTGTGTTTGTAGGTCACTTTTTAGGGATTTTTGCTTTCTAAAAACCTTAAAAAGAAAAAAAGAGAGTGAAATGTGGTGTTTTGGGGTGCAGGTATGCCCAGGTGTGAGTAAGGTGTGCCCTGCATACCTGTTAACATAGCTTTATAGGTTAGGCTTTTATCTAGTTTTCTGTCTCTAACATCATTACTTTGGTTTCTACAGATACTTTTTGTGTTTGATATATTAATAGAACATATATTTCCTTGTCTTGTATGGTAGTTTCGTTATGTGTTGAATAGGACAGAATTGATACTTTTGAATTTTATTCTGTGCTTATTTATGTTTGGATCCACCCATTTCTGTAGGTTTTACATATTTTGCATTTGAGTGGCTTTATAGTCAATCTTCATGTTACAGGTGAGCTTGATCTCATATGTGATACGGGGATATCATTCATTTAATGAGAGGTGGAAATCATTAAAATATGACGATATTGTTTTATTTTGAAGCTAGAGGAAAGTTGCATTTAATAGGCACAAGATACTTGCAAGATAGGCACAATGATGTGTAGACTTTAATCTGGAACATGTCTTGTTATATCAATATGGTATGCTATATCCTTTAAGTTTACCTTTATGATTCTTGCAATATATGTAGCTGCTTGAGGATGGAAAATCTTAAATACTTCTTATTTTATTATTCCCAACTATTAATCATATCTTAGTTTCGAAGTGGAACAACTGTTTAGTTTCTTCTTCGCAATCTTCTGTTTTCTGGGATGCTTGATTAGTGTAGATTGTTACATCCCAGCTAAATTGTTTTTAATACACTTCTTATATAGTTTATTGAACATCTTATGCTTGAACTTGTGTGCGTCTTACTCTGGTGTACTTCATGTCTGTGGGACCTCTTTTTGAAATTCTCCAAGTTCTTTAATAATGTTGAATGTTGGTTTCTGTTTAATGATTGCTTTTCAAAGTTAGCTTGCTTTAGCAATGAACTTATTGCCATGACAAATACCAAAATAAAGATGAAGGCAACTTGGGTTCAGATGAAGGAAACATGGCTTGTTCACAAGATCATCAGATTGTTAAGTTTCAATCGTCAGTTACATAGATCCGGTGGTATGCTTTTGTAGATGTGCAAACTATGCCATTATTACAAATTCTCTAGACATGTTCTTATTCAGTGGTAATGTGGAATTGCTTGCAGGACAATGTATTTGTGCAATTATTATGCTCCATCCAGTACCGTGTTGTGAAACAGAATGCTGATGATGCATTTTATGAGTTACAAAATCCTCATGAACAAATCCAAGCTTATGTTTTTGATGGTATTCCTCTTTAATTTTCCATATTCTCTGTTCTGACAGGTTTGTCTTGTAAATCAAGTCAGTGAAGCAATTTTTTCATGAATAATTTTGCAGTAGTGCGAGCGAATGTTCCAAGAATGGGCCTAGATGATTTATTTGAGCAAAAAGGTGACATCGCCCAAGCTGTGTTGGAGGAACTTGAAAAGGTAATGTGTGCTTATTTCTTACATTCTTAATATGTGCTTAGTTTTCATTTTCTTTATAGGTTCTTGATGACATCTTGTTGTTCATGGATGCTATCATATTCCTGTGAAACATGGGTATGATAATTAGTTCAGGCTCCTATGGTTTTTCAATTGGCTATTGATTTTAAAATAATTTTTTACAGACAAGAATTGATATCCCCATAGGTAAAGTTGCTTAAAGCCTTAAATGGCCTTTGACAATCTCATAATTACACCCAAATTTTCCTGCTTATCTCTTCAACAAGGATGCAAATATAAATGTGGCATTTTGATGATGGATATATTATTATAAAAATAAAGCAGGTAGTTTTCAAACAGTACTTTTCATGGTGTTCTACTAATGTTCAGAGTTTGATCTGTGGGAAATTTTGGCCTTTATCTCATTTACTCAATGGACTTGCCTTGTGAGAGACCATCTCTGATTCATTATAACTTAATGGTTTCTTGTATTTCTTAAGAGAATATTTTGATGAAAGTAGAAAACTAAATCAAGTCCCATTAAGTAGCTGACAACCTAAGGATGTTGTTATGTATCTAAAATATATAATGAAATCCAAGCAAGATCAGTATATTGTATCAAAGAATGTTTATGGCATTCTTAATATATTAATACGCTATTGAAGGCCTTATAGTAGAGTTAAGTGCATTTTTGAAGAGTGCCTGATATCTGGGGTGCTAATTTCACAAGCAGGCAATGGGAACATATGGCTATAACATAGAGCAGATTCTGGTGGTTGATATTATTCCGGATCCTTCTGTACGAAAGGCAATGAATGAGATCAATGCAGGTATGAATGGCCTCACC
>VDFB02375806.1:0-33487 GCA_007258455.2 Sequoia sempervirens | reverse complement strand
AATTTGGAGTTGATTTTAGGTTTTTTTAATTTCTAAAATAGTTGCTCTTTTATAAGTGTCTATGATTAGGAAAAAAAATTAATCTAGTTGATGAATCTGTATTTTATTTTAGAGCTCATATGCTATTTTTACAGTGTACAATTTGTTGTTTTGTCCAACACCCAGCATTCATGTTAATTGTATTTTTTGGGGGCAAAACTATTTGAAAAATAGTTGCCTCCATATAGATTTTTTTAGAAGCAGAGAATTCAGAATTATTTTGTGGCGTTTACTTTCTGACCAGTAATTCTAGCAATTTTTCTGACAAGTCTGATATATGTTTTTTTAATTTTGCTGTAAGCGTTTTCATACTGCAAGTAATTGCTTTTGCTGCCGCAAGCAAGTGGTTTGTTAAATAATTTTCTAACACACAGGTTATTCAACCGTAGAAAATAATACTATGTTTGAGGAGAAAATTAATGCTGATACAATAGATAATTGGATAGATCAGAGAGAATCATTATTTTCTATGAATGACTTCTTTGATGAAGAAAAGATCAATATTGTACTTTTGAAAGTGTCTTTGCACATCAAGAAGTGATAGCAAGCCCCTATTTCATGGTAGGGAGATCATACAGGAGAATCCAAACTGACATGGGAAAAAATCCTAGTAGCCTTCAAGAATGAATGTTATCTTGAAGATGTCTAAAGACAACTGCTATATCCAATAGAAAAAATTCTACCAAGAGCATTAGCAATCAGTCCAAGAGTACAACAATGCCTTCCATAGTGTAGTATAGTATATCCATACATTTAGTCAAAATAAATGAATGCTAAGGCATTGGGGCAAGCTCATCGTTATGCAAAAACCATTGAGGGAAATTATCAAATGAAGGGGAAGAAAGACACATAAAATCATTTTTCTTGTTTAAAAAAAATAGATTTAGAAATATGCCGATCACATCAACAAAACAGCGTAACATACAAGGCCAAACTAAGGTTGAGAGAAGTCCATATTGCTCATCCCATCTGTTGATGTTTTATGACAGCATCGGTCTTATCCTTCCAGCCAATCTCCTTGTTACAAGAATGATAAATTAAATATAGCTAAGGCTATTTAATTTATAGCGATTGGAAAGACTCAAAAGACACGTCATTTATATTAAATAATGACTAATTATTAATGAGGCTCGATTTATGAAATGGCGTGATTTACGAAGGGAGCTGACCTCTTGTGTAAGAGGCGCGATTATTTGTTCAAGGCCGACTTGTGTTCATTGAAGGGTCACGTCGCTCCACCCCATCTTGTATATATACACCTTCATTGCATCTCTCTTGGCATCAATTCATTCATTGTTCTCATTCCATCTCAAGTACGAATTTATTCAAAGCAGATCGAAGTTACTCAAGTTCAAGTTCGGCATTGTTGGTGGCTGAGATCTATCAGCATATTGCTCCATTGTAATTCTGTGTTGCATCACTCTTTGGTGCATGTATTTGGGCCTGCATATTGGCCTCTTGTAAGGAGATCATTATTGTGTTGATTAAATATATAAGTGATATATTGTTGCTGGGTTTTTCTCCCTCAAGAGGAGGGTTTTCCCAGGGTATCTGTTGTGTTATTGTGTCTGATTTTCAATTAATTTTCTGTACATTACATCTGATCATAAAACTAACATGGTATCAGATTTCTTGTTACAGCGATACTCTCTTTTCTCTTTCTCATTATTGTCTATCTCTATCTCTTCGTCAAGATGGTGAACGGTCTTAAGATTGAGGATAGACTCGAAGGAGCATCAAACTTCACTTCATGGAGATTCATAATTATGCTCACTTTGGAGGAAAACGAATTGGTTGAGTTTGTGGGGAGCAAAGTTCCCGAACCTATGGATGAGGAAGAGAAAGTTCAATGGAGGAAGAAAAATATCAAGGCAAAGAAGATGTTAGTTGATTCCATGAAGGATCATATCGTTCCTATTGTCTCCAAGTTGAAGACGGCAAGAGACATGTTCAAAACTTTGGAGGAAATGTATGAAATCAACAACACCAGTAGGGCAATTGCACTGAAGCAACAACTACATCATGTGAAGATGGCGAAAGGAGAAATGGTTATTGCTTACTTCATCAAGATTTCAGAGTTGAGAGATCAGCTTTGTACAATCGGTCATGTGATAGATAACAAGGACTTGACCATGCTTGCTCTTAATGGTCTTCCTTCATCATGGGAGTCCTACATTCAAGGAATCAGTGCAAGATCAAAGCTTCCCAAGTTTGATCGATTGAGGACGGGTTGCATTCAAGAGGAGTCTAGATTGGCTGCTAGAGGAGTTGGTCAAAGCCCTACCAATGAAGACATTCATGTTCTCGCCTCTCAATCATTGAAGAAAGGAAAAAATGGGAAGAAAGGACACTTCAAGAGTAGAGATAATGGAGCTGATGGTGCTCCCGCATTCAAGAAGAAGAGGGACCTCTCCAAAGTCCAATGCTTTAGATGTGACAAGTATGGTCACTGTAATGTCCCCTTCTCAAACCTGATCGTTCATGTGACCGTTGGCCTTTTTTCTGGAAACCCGAAGGCTAGTCGGAAGGTAAAATTAGGGTTTCCTATTTTTGACGAGGTCTTTGCTCAGAGATGGTGGATTCAGTGGCGGATTCCTTCTGGGTTTTCAGAGGGCTTCGCAATGGTATGTTCATCTCGGCTTTCAGAGCACTTTGTGGAATTTACTATTTTTAGTAAATTCTATTTTTGGCAGTATTCAGGATGGTATCAGGCAATTGACTTTCCCCTTCAGTTGACTCAAGTGGCGTATTCAGTTTTGGACTTCAGAATGCAGTTTTGGGAAGACGAGCTCATTTCACTTAAAATAACATTATAATTAAAATGTTATTTATCACCTTGGCCTAGTCGAATGACTTAAGGTTATTTTAAAAGGTGGACTCAAAGGGTGGCGCCTTCATAAAGATTATATTTAATATTTGTTGAGTTCTCCTAAGTCAAGCAAATTAAATTGGGCGCACTTATCAAGGTGATGTTTTTAATTAAATATGATTATTGAGCTAAAGGTGAAAAGGACGCCATATTGAAGGAAGAGATTAGGGTTTGAACTTTGAGTTGGATTTTAGGGTTTCGTGAAGTCAAACGAAGCTTATAAAAAGGAAGTCTTGTGCATCATTTGAGGATCTTTTGGAAATTATACTGTTATGCTGCCGGATTGGCTCTGGGACTGCTTCGAGGAATGAAGGCCTCCTAGCATTGGGCATCACTTCGTGTTTGAAAGACAACATCTAGTGGTGAATTTCAGTCTACTTGTGAGTGCATCTTAGTTTATTCATTTGTGTTCAGTTTTGCATTGTAAAATCTGTTTTTGGGCATTTTAGTGTTGCAGCTTTAGCTTCATTTCATACAGCAGATTGCATGTTTTACTCATAGCTTGTAAAAGACAAAAAATATCGTTCTGGGTATCATTCATATCTCTTTGTTAGACCTAGGCGCCTCATTGTCCAAACTTGTGGATTTTTTAGTGAATGCATCAATTTTTAAAGAGAGGTCGATTTTCTCAGCTGGGCCGTACCATGTACTTGCATTGAAAATCGTGCATTATTCATTGAAGACATTTTGAGTCTGTTTTAAGTGGTTAATTTGAGCGCCATCTTGTTAGGATTGTTGTGCAACAGTAATCTTGTCAATTGAGCAAGTTTCTGGAAAGTTGTGAGCATTTGATTAGGACCATGGACTGCTGTTAATTCTTTCAATAAGCAGATTTGTAACAGGAAACAGAAACAGCATCTTGATCCTTGAAACATCTCGATTGTGGTACTCATTTCTAAGATAAAAGTAATTCTCTATGATGTAATATTGATCCATTGATGTCACAATGATGTTGGCAGGCGTAGACCTCTTATTCTTGTAATCTGTCAGTAGTACTGGCAGTCCTTTTTATTATTGCTCAAATCTGGTTGTGTTCTCATTTTCTTTCAAAGTCATTGTAATAGTGATAGCTCCGCCCTATGGTCGCTACTATCCCATTCTGGGTTAGAAAGCACATTCTGGGTGTCGAGAGTTTTCAGCTTTCAGCATTTTCTTTCAAGCAATAGGTTCTGTAATCACTCCGTCATATGGTCGCCCCTCACTCCGCATTGGATTGGGTAGCACATACTTGACGTCGAGTTCCTTTCTGTTTTTAGAGTAGAGGATCCTCTGACCAATGCTCACCATCATCGGTGCCATTCTGGTTAGGGTTGCTTTCTTGCACGTTTTGGTTTTCTCATCTAACCTTAACGGGTGCACTGCTTTGTAATGTTGTAATCTGATAATTGAAAAACAAAAAAATTGGCTCGGAATATTTCAGTCACTTTGGCAAGCATTGTCCAACCAGACCTAAGCAGCAGGCCACCATTGCAGATGTTGATGATGTCTCCCCACAGAAGGATTCATGTGAGTACTTATTCTATTCGGCATTGTCAAGCAATGTAACTACCGACACCAAGACTTGGTTGATTGATAGTGGTGCATCTCGCCACATTACTAGATTCAAGGAGCATCTAACAAATTTGGTGGAGAGAGATTCTAGTGAACAAGTCATTATTGGAGATGATGCTAGTTACTCGGTGAAAGGAATTGGGACCTCCATTCTCCACTTGGATTCCGGCATTACTCTTCAATTGTGCAATGTTCTATATGTTCCAAGCATCAAGCGAAACCTTGTTTCCATTTCAGCCTTGGAAGACAAGGGTTACCAAGTTGCATTCTCTAAGGGCAAAGTTCTTGTGTGGACGAAGAACTCCAACTTCAAGACTGCTCGGGTGATTGGAGTTAGACATGAGAGTCTCCACAGGCTATGCACTCGTCCACTTCAGGCATTAATACATGATTCTTCAAGCTTGTGTGATCTTTGGCATCGAATATTGGCTCACCTTCACTTCCGAGCTCTACCTATCATGGAGAAGATGGTCACGGGACTTCCAAAGTTCAACCAGGAGCATGAAGGTATTTGCAAAGGCTGCGCTATGGGTAAGAATACTAAAGGTCCATTTCATAGTAGAGAAAATAGATCCAAATGTATTCTAGATCTCATTCATTCTGATTTATGTGGTTCAATTTTTGTTGCTTCTTCGAGTGGTTTCTTGTATTACATTCTGTTTATTGATGACTACTCTAGAAAGACTTGGATTTATTTCTTGAAATCTAAAGAATATGAGGAAGTATTAGAAAGGTTCAAGGAATTCAAAGCTCAGGTGGAGAATTTGTCCGAGAAGAAGATCAAAGTCTCGAAATCCGATAATGGAGGAGAGTACACCTCCGGCAGCTTTCGGAACTATTGCATTGAAGCTGGGATTAAGAGGGAATTCAGTGTTCCTTATAATCCTCAACAAAACGGTGTTGCAGAGAGGAAGAACAAATCAATCGTGGAAGCAGCAAAAGCCATGATTCATGACCAGGATCTACAAACCTTCCTGTGGGCAGAAGCATCAAGGACAGCAGTCTATGTTCAAAATAGAAGTCCTCACCAAATCCTAGAGAACATGACTCCTGAAGAAGCCTTTACTGGGAAGAAGCCAGAGGTGAGTCATTTCAGGATCTTTGGAAGTCCAGTTTATGTTCATATTCCGAAGGAAAAGAGAACAAAGTTGGAGCCTTCTGGCAAGAAGGGGATATTTGTAGGTTACAGTGAGACATCAAAAGCCTACAGAATCTACATTCCAGGTCAGAAGTTGATCAAGATCAGTAGGGATGTCACATTTGAGGAAGATGTTGCATTCAGGAGATCCAAGAGTACTCATATGGAGATTGATAATGAAGAGTCTCCTCAGGATATGGAAGTTGACCATACTCCTGAGATTCAGAGGGAGACTTCACAACCGAAGGAAGACAATGATCCAGTTGAACCCTTGGAACCTACTGATGGGCCTAACGATATTGTGATTGGGAAAAAGAGACCTCTATGGGCTAGGAAAACAATGCAGGAGGCAGAAAGGTTTGCAGCTCCAAGAGGTACCTTCAGAGAAAGTAAGAGACCACATAAGTTCTCCAGTTATGTTGCTTTGATGAGTCAGATTATTGAGTCTGAGCCTTCCAGTGTTGAGGAAGCTTCTAGTCAACAGGCTTGGAGAGATGCTATGACAAAGGAGTATCAGTCAATTCTCAAGAATGATGTTTGGGACATCATTCCTAGAACCAAAGGAAAATCTGTGGTATCTTCAAAATGGCTCTTCGAGATCAAGCATGCGGCTGATGGGAGCATCGAGAAGTACAAAGCAAGATTCGTGGCTAGAGGGTTTTCACAAAAAGAGGGAGTTGACTATGAAGAAACATTTGCTCCAGTTGCTCACTATACTTTTGTCATAACCATCATTGCCATTGCTGCATCTCGAGGATGGAAGATTCATCAGATGGATGTGAAGACAGCTTTTCTGAATGGTGTGATCGAGGAAGAAGTTTATATCGAGCAGCCTGATGGATTCGAGGTACATGGGAAAGAGTCTCATGTTTGCAAGCTGAAAACGGCCTTGTATGGTCTTAAGCAGGCTCCTCGTGCCTAGTACAAAAGGATTGATCGTTACTTGTCAAGCTTGGGATTCTCTAAGAATGATGCTGACTCAAATCTATAGTTTAAGGTAATTGATGGAGAAGCATTGATTTTGGTTTTGTATGTTGATGATTTGATTCTTACTAGAGAAGATCATCTCATTCTCAAATGCAAGAAGGAATTGGCTTCTGAATTTGAAATGAAGGACCTTGGGCTCATGCATTACTTCCTTGGCTTAGAAGTTTGGCAGAAGCCAGATGAGATGATTCTAAGTTGTAAAATTCCGGACCAATTTTTTTCAATTTTTTATTACAATAAGCAATGCAACACACATCTGTTAGGGTTAGCTCTTAAACCAAAACGATGCGCAATACAACTCTAACCAAGGATGTACACCAAGATCCCGAGTTGGGCAAGGTGTGAGCATATAGTCAGAGGATCTCAATGCACTGTTGAACTGAGTAACTCTAACCAAGAATGCGCCGAGAGATGGCGAGCATATGGTCAGAGGATCCCTACAAGCTACCAACTGAAGTAACTCTAACCAAGAATGCGCCGAGAGGTGGCGAGCATATGGTCAGAGGATCCATGTAATGCAGTGACGGCTCAGCCGATCAACAACATGATACTACAATGCAAGTTCAGAATGTAAATAGGCGGCAAGCCAACCTCTTCCACTTATTCAGCGGGTATTACAATGAGTAAAAGTAGAAGATGGATGAGAATGCTGACAGTACTACTGTTCAGCTTACAATAAATTAGATTGCCTGCCAAGAACATAAGATTAGAAGCTCTCCAATGCTGCAATAATGAAATAGTTCTCTCCAAAGCTTAATAAGACTTTCCAATCAAAACCCCTTCACCAAAATGCAATTACCTAAATCTGATATGACAGAACATGGACTAAAAATGCATAACCAGCAACACAAAACCCTACTAAAATGCACGTAACTCGCACTAGACTCACTCAAATGACTCCAAATCAAATGAATTAGCTTCCTATAATGCTGGCGCCCAAATTACATCCAAAAAACTGACCCAAAGACTCCTGTATTTTTTTTGCATGGAATTCAAGGCAAGTCAGAATGGTACAGCCCTCTAGAAAGGGCGATTTCTCTCTAAAAAATTCAGTTCTTGATCAAAAAATCTGCAACTTGTCAAGTAAGGTCGCCCCAAGCAGAGAAACTCAATGGCTCAATACCCAGAACAAGAATATTTTTATTTTGAAAACTATGAGAGAAACTTACAATCAGCCAGGATAATCAGCAACTCCAGAATTTGATAGAATATGCAAGAACTCAACTCCAACATGCAAAAATACCACTACAATGCAAACTCTCACTACAAAATCACTCAACTACAACTAACATCTCCACTAGTTGCTATCTTTCAAGCAAGAAGTCGAGCCAAGGCTAGGAGGCATACATTCCTCGAAGCAATCCTGATACCATTTCGGCAGCATAACTTTACTGAAGACATGAGATGAGAAAATGAAGAGAAGAGGTCTCCATATATAGGCTCAGCAAGGAATCTCCAAAAACTTCTAGAAAGGCTGCCCTAATTTTCAAATTTGAAATAATCCAATTTCCCTCCAAGGATGGCGTCTGATTTTTTTCAAGGCAACATTTGACTTTATTTTAAAAATAATCTCTCCAAGTAGGCGTCGCCCTTCAAGCATGATTTAAAACCCTTTAAAATATTAAATTACCTCCTATGAGGCCCACCCTTGAAGTCCCCTTTTAAAAACAACTTGAAGTGATGCACTAGGCCAAGGGGCAACATTAAAATATAACATTATTGAATTCAACTTGACTTATCTCTCCAAAATGCATCCCAAGGCCAAGAATGAACAAACCAACTGAACTGGCTGAAAAAGAGAGCCAACTGCACTGAAAACCACAGGACCACTGCCAGAAATAGAATTTACTAAAAATAGTAAATTCCAGAAGGTGCTCGGATCGCATTGCAACTCATACCACTGCGAAGCTCTCTGAAAACCCAGAAAGAATCTGCAATTCAATCTCCAAATTTCGAGCAACAATCTCCAAAATGGGAAACCCTAATTTTACCCTCCGAGTAGCCTACGGGTCTCCGGAATAGGCCAACATCAACTGAATTGATCACGCTTGAGAAGGGACATTACAGTCCGCCCTCCCCAAGATTGCTTGCCCTCAAGAAATCGCAAGTCCGATGCTGCAAAATCTCCTTATTCTCCCAAGTTGCATCCTGCAAAGGCAAGTTCTTCCACTTCACTAAGTATTCTCTGATTGTTCTTCTTCTCAAAGAACGCTCTCTGGAATCAAAATCAACTGTCCTTCGTCCAAAGGTGGTAACTGTGATGAAGCAACAACATTATGTCCAAGTGCCTTCTTGAGGCGAGACACGTGGAAGACATTGTGTACTCTGCTATTCGATGGTAGCTCCAATTCATAAGCTACTGCTCCAACCTTTCTGATAACTTTGAATGGCCCATAGAAGCGAGGTTTGAGCTTCTCAGCTCCACTCTTCTTGAGAGTAGACTGTCTGTAAGGCTGAAGTCGAAGATAAACCATATCTCCAACCTCAAAAGAGCGCTCAACACGCCGCTGATCAACGTACATCTTCTGCTGATTCTATGCAATCTAAATGTTGTTCTTCAAGGACTTCAAGATATCTTGACTATGCTGCAACAAATCCTTGGCTTGAGGGGCTTTGCTATCACCAAACACCAAATCAGCAAAGCTAGGAGCTTCATAACCATAGAGAGCCATGAATGGAGACATCCTTATTGACATGTGAAAGGAAGAATTGTAGCAATACTCCCCTAGGTGAAGCCACTTCACCCAAGCTCTTTGCTGCTCGAAACATAAGTTTCTAAGATAGCCTTCCAACCATTTGTTCACTATCTCTGTTTGACCATCCGTTTGAGGGTGATAACTAGTGCTTGGAGTAAGCACCGTACCACTCATCCTGAAAGACTTCTTTCCAAAAGGTGCTTAGGAACTTGCTGTCCCTATCACTCACAATGTTTTTCGGCAACCCATGCAATCTAAACACCTCATGGAAAAACAAATCTGCAACTTGAGCTGTTGAAAATGAGCTAGTGATGGCAAAGTGAGCAAACTTTGTTAATTTGTCCACTACAACATAGATATAATCTTTGCCTTGGACCTTTGGCAACCCAGTGATGAAGTCCATTGATATGCTTTCCCATTTTTGGTGGGAATGGGAAGAGGTTGCAGCAGACCAGCTGGTAGAGAATGCTCATTTTTGTTCATCTGACAAGTGGGACACTCCTGGATGTAGCGTTGGACTTCCCCTTTCAGCCCCTTCCAAGAAAACCTTTCCCGAATCTGCCTATATGTCTTGAAAAAACCTTGATGACCAGCAAGTGGGATGTCATGGAATGTCATCAAAATCTTCTTTTTGAGCTTAGAATCAGCCACCAAAAATATCCTTCCCTTGTAGTGTATCAAACCTTCAACCACCTTGTACCTTTCATCATGAAAAGTACCTTCAATGATGCTGATTGCAAACTGATTTTTGGCATAATCAGCAAGCAACATCTCCTTCCAATCAGCAGTAAGCTCACACAATGAGCTCAAATGAGGTCTCCTAGATAGAGCATCCGCCACAATGTTGTTTTTCCCTTTGACATATTCAATGTCAAAATCGTAAGCTTGAAGCTTACTCACCCACTTTTGTTGTCTTTCGTTCAAATCTTTCTGATGCATGAAGTGCTTGAGACTATTGTGATCAGTCTTGACCACAAACTTGCTCCCCACCAAATACTGTCTGAACTTAGCTAATGCATGCATGATTGCAAGCATTTCCTTGTCATAGATGGAGTAGGTCCTTTCAACACCCCTTAACTTTCTGCTTTCAAACACAATGGGATGCTTATCTTGCATCAAAACAGCCCCAACACCTTCTCCGAATGCATCACACTGTAACTCGAAAGGCTTGGAAAAATCCGGTATGGCCAAAATCGAGCAAGAGCTCATGATCTTCTTGAACTTATCAAAAGTACTTTGAGCCTTTTCTGACCAACAGAAAGCCCCCTTTTTAGTGAGGTCAGTAAGAGGAGCAACATTTTGAGAGTAGCCTTTCACAAATCTTCTGTAAAAACCACAAAGACCCAAGAACCCTTTCAAATGAGTTAAGTTCCCTGGAGGTGGCCAATCAACTATCGCCTTGATCTTTTCAGGATCAACCTTCACTCCATCAGCACTGATTATGTGACCAAGGTAGAGCAGCTCTTTCATTCCAAATTCACATTTGGATTCTTTGGCAAACAAACTTTCTGATTCTAGGATGCTAAGCACTTCCTCCAAGTGCTTGAGATGTTCTTCCCATGTCTTGCTGAAGATAAGGATATCATCAAAAAAGATCAATACAAACTTCCTTAACTGCTTCTAAAAGACTCTATTCATACAAGACTAGAAGGTAGCAGGAGCATTAGTCAACCCAAATAGCATGACTAAAAACTCAAAGTGACCATAGTGGCATCTGAATGCTGTCTTCTCAACATCAAACCCTCTCATCCGAATTTGGTAGTAGCCCGACCTCAAATCAATCTTTGAAAAGAACTTAGCTCCATGTAGCTCATCAATGAGCTCATCTATCCTCGGAATGGGGTACCGATTTTTGATTGTGCTTTGATTCAAAGCACGATAATCCACACACATGCGGATGGTACCATCCTTCTTCTTCACAAGAACTACAGTTGAAGCGAAGGGACTCTTGCTTGGACGAATGAAGCCCATCTCTAAGAGTTCTTTGATGTTCTTCTCAATCTCGTCCTTTTGCTTCTTAGGGTATCAATAGGGTGTTGTAATGACCGGCTTGGCCCCTTCCTTGAGTTCTATGAGATGCTCAAATCCCCTTTCAGGAGGTGGCCCGGGAGGTAAATCAGCAAACACTTTGCTCTTCTTGGTGAGTATAGACTGAATATCTGGAGGGTAGTCTCTCTTGGCTTCAACTGGATTGGCTGGAAGAATCATACATTCCGCAGCCCACTAAACTTGATCATGCCGAATCAGCCTCACCATTCTTTTGAATGACACAATCCGAGGACCGCCATTGGACATTCCTCTTAGCACCACCTTCTTTCCATCAGATTGAAACTTGAGCTCCATGGTTTGCAGATTTAGAGAGATCTCTCCAAGTGAACACAACCATTGAATGCCTAGGACGGCATCCGTATCTCCAATATTAACTACATAGAAGTCATCTTTGACTTCATAGTTGCCCAATTGCATAGACATGTTTGAAATCTTCTTGGTGCAAGAAATGTGAAACCCATCGGCAACCATAACCTTGAAGCCTTCAAATTCTTCCGTCTGGAGCCCTTTCTTTGTCACCATACCTTCATCAATGAAGTTATGCGTTGCTCCAATGTCAATCAAAGCAACTATTCGCTGCCCCTTAATCATCCCTCGAACTTTGAAGGATTCATTTTTGTGAAAGCTCGAAAGTTGGGCAAAAGCACCCCCACCTCCTTTTTCATCTTCGGACTGTTCTAGGGCTCTTTCCACTTCACTGTCATCAAAATCAGATTGCTGATCTGAAAAATCAGAATTACTTTCTTCAGCTGAATAGTATTCATTTTGATGAATTTTGACTCCTTTTGGGCAAATATGATCTTGGGACCATTTTTCTCTACACCTGAAACATAACCCCTTTCTTCTAATTTCATGAAGTGTCTCTGGATCCAACCTTGTGACATGAGTTTTATGCTGTTTGGTCTCCTTATGGTGAGGTCTTTTATCTCTACCTTTTTTGTGGAATGATGGCTTGGATTGAAATTTTGCTTTAGGAGCAGCCCACTCCATATTTCTTGCTTTCTTCATTGCCTCTTCTAAAGTGGGCAGATCAAAAGCTTTAATCCAACCCTTGAGTGGCTCCATAAGCCTTTCACTGAATAGGATCACCAACCGCCTCTCAGTGATTCCCGTGACCATTACTAAAAGTCTCTGAAACTCAGCTATGTAGGCATCAACTGTGCCATATTGTCTAAGTTGTGCCAACTCCCTGAAATGTACTTCTGGATCCTTTTTCTCAAATCTCTCTATGAGTCTATGTTGGAGTTATGGACAGACACTGAGAGGGGGGGCGTGAATCAGTGTCAAAACTTTTTCAACTTCGACCAAGATTTTTAATTCTGATTTCCTTTTCTTTCAACAATAGAGTAGAGTAATCACTTTTGAAAGCACAAAGATATGACAACATCAACTCAGTCTATTAGACAACTTATGAAAATATGATTTGAGTGAGATATCTTGCATTTGCCAAAACATAGCTCAGATTTGATCTCAATATTACTCTGATTAATGCATTCATGAGTTGAATGTAATCATTCATAAATAGAATTGAGAACAGTAATAATCCAAACAGTGAACTGAAACAACAACACAGAAAAGTAGTGAGCACACAGAAGAACAAAGAGACAAAAGATTTGCCGAGTGGAAAACCCTCCTGGGGTAGAAAAACCACTCCTAAACTGCCTTACTGGCTTAATCTTCAAAAACTACTGTTAACAATGCCTTATAGGCTAATTTTTTAGCACCAACTCAAGGAGCACCAACCCCTCATTTTGAAACACCAAATTCAAGGAGCACCAACCCCTCATATTATCAGAACAATAATAATATCAGAGGATCTCTCTATTTTCTAGTAAGCTCAAGAAACTCAACACTCTTATCTACCTAATACCCTAAGAATCCAACTCTTTGAATTCCTTAAAATATTAAATAGAAAAGAATTACAACTCTGTTATGCATCATGTTTTCCAAATTTTGTATTACAGAGTTTTCAATACATCTCTTGATACGGTCACAATAACTATCTCTCAAAATTTCTAGCCAGCAGCTTTTGAGTATTCACAACACTGCGTTTTATACATCTTTTCCAATGTGTCTGTCATGAAGAAATCTTCAAAAAGCGATTTTCACAAGATTCTAAAAATCTCTTGCTAATTTTTAGAATATGAAGCTGAATAATGATCTATAGATGATGGTAAAAATGAGAGTAACACCTATCCAAAGAGCTGCAAATCATCCATTATTTCAAAAACGCAATTGCTCAAAAAGGAAACTCAATGAATATTCTGCCATGTAACGGTTCTGAGATTCGATGCCAATCAATGATGTCGGCATGCAACTATACTTTGAAAATCACATGTCGACCACAGTGACAGAGTTTGTTCGTCGTTCGCTGAGACATCCAGATAGTCCTATCGATTAAATCGCCAGTCATTCCCCTTAGTTATCGCTTTTTCCATGACCCATCGAGTCGGGGAGTAGTCATAATGAATGCATTATGTAACGCCGAGAGCCATGTACCGTTCTTCTGGTCGTTGAGACAAAATAGTTCTCTCACCGAGATGTATCCTTCATCCGCCTTCGCTAAGACAATCCATAATCGGGGAGACATCTCGTAGAGCATCCTGTGTCTTACCGAAAGCCCACGTGATCATTCCTGTTCGCCGAGAGAATTCAATACCTATGCTGAAGGCAACTTTATCGCCATCAGTCATCCCTCTATTTGTCGCTGTGACATTCTGCTGTCGGGGAGACGTTATGTAGATTTCATTATGTTTCACCGAAAGACTTTATCCCTTGTAAGTCGCTGTAACATAATGGTTCTCTCGCCGATGCATCCTTCTATCTTATGAGTGTCGCTATAGCATACCGTCATCGGGGAGACCTCTCATAGAATGCTTGAGTCATACTGAAAGTCACCAACCATCTTGTGTGTCACTGAGACAAGACTGATCCTATGCCGACAAAGTCCTTTTGTGTTCCATCGGCGAGACCGAAGGTCACTCGCCGAGACCTCACGCCGAAAACCCTAACTCTTACCGAGATGTATAACTTTATGTTGTCGGTCAGTATAAGAATTCAAACTCGCCAAGACCTTTCTTCGAGCACATGAGTCATACCGAAATGTTCCTTTTGTTTTATGCATCACCGAGACATATCAATGTCGGGGAGACCTCTCGGAGAGCTCACTATGTCATACCGAAAAAACTTTATGCACAAGTCTGTAAGACACCACGAAATCGCTATGACATTTCATCGAAGCCACAACCTTTGCCGATAAGACCTTTCGGTGCACGGTCAAAGAGACAATATGTCTTCGGTGAGACCACATACCGAATACAACACTCCTGCCAATATGTTCCTTTTCCTTCGATCGGTGAGACAAGATGAGTTCGCTAAGACATTACAACGAAGAAAAACCTTTCGCCGAAGAGCACCCTTTGTTGCCGGTCGGTGTGACAAAATGAAATCGCTATGACTTTGCACCGAAAGCAACATGTTAAGCCGAAGTGAATCCTTAATGTGTTTGTCGGTGAGACCCCAAGAATTCGCCAGGACATTATATCGACGCCGCAACTCTTGCCGATGTATCCTCATTCACGCCGGTCACCGAGACATAAAGCACTTAGGTGAAACATTATATCGACGACCAAACTCCTGCCGAAATGTGCATCATCCTCTGTCGCTGAAACCATGGAGAAGTCCTGCCGAAAGCTGCCTGTATGTAAAATCAAATCGTTATGACATCAGAAACGTCTTGCCGATAGGCAACACAAACGTTTATCAGAAAAAATGGGGAGACCCTAGCATTCTCACGCCGATATGTTCTTTTTCTGTCATTGAAACAATATACAAAAGATAACATGTGACTGCACGAAGCTCAAACTAATAAGTACCAAAAGATATTAAAATTTTGAATGTAAGCTGTCCACTGAATGCCAAGACAAGTAAACCATATAGACAAAACTGTACCAAGATAAAGCATGAGAAACCAATCTGAAACTATCAACAAGTAGAATCAACTGAAAGGGATTTTGTCATCAAGGACAAACCATATGATCACAACTGAGAACCAACAGTCTATTGGTGAACTCATCATAGGTAGTGATAGACCGATGACCCAAGGTGACTAGGCCATGGTACCACCATTCGTGTGCTACCCCATCCAAGTGAAGCGTAGCAAACTTGATTGCCTCCTCTTCTGCCATAGGTCTGAGGGCTAGATAGTTATCTAACTTTTGTATCCAAGCCCTAGCTGAGCTGCTATCACTCCCATCGAAATGTGGAAGCGTAACTTTGTTGATGGCCTGGTGTAAGTCCCTCTATACTGTTGTTCCCCTATGATCATGATGTCTTCCTTGCCCCTTATTCTTCTTTTTATGGTCCACAAAGTCGTTGTAAGACATGTCTTGCTTGATTTCAGCAGGAAGAGAATCATACTCAGCATGGTTGAGTCTCAACTGTTCCACAAATGATGCATTTTCTTCCGGATCAGGTTGAGGGTTCACTGGTCCCAAGAAAGTGGGTTTAAATGGCCTGGAAGAGATGTATGTGTTATTTGAAGTATGCTGGTTCGCAGGTCCACTATGCTGACTGGAAGCACCATGTTCTCCCGTATGCCCTGGGTTGTTCTATGGAATTGGGTTCTGACCCATTTTCCCCATCATGAAAGACATCATGTCCAACATGGCGTCCATCTTCCTCTCAAACCTTCTTCCTGGACTTGGCGTTCTCTCTCCCTTTTCCACTTTCATCTATGTTGCTAGTAAACCTCTCATTACCACCCAATGTCCTCTCAGCATCTCCCATTACTGTTCCTTGAGAAGAGTTCCAATGTGCTCTTAATACCTCTGATGCTATCTGACCTTCTCGAACCTATGGTGGCTGCCACTAATTTGCAATTTTCTTCTCTTCTCTAGCTAAGTATCTTTTTTCTCTATCACTCATAGAAAGTCTTTTTCACAGGATGGCAATATGTGTGGCTTTGATACCACTATAAAATTCCGAACCAATATTTTTCAATTTTTGATTACAATAAGCAATGCAACACACATCTGTTAGGATTAGCTCTTAAACCAAAACGATGCGAAATACAACTCTAACCAAGGATGTACACCAGGATCCCGAGTTGGGCAAGGTGTGAGCATATGGTCAGAGGATCTCAATGCACTGTTGAACTGAGTAACTCTAACCAAGAATGCGCCGAGAGATGGCGAGCATATGGTCAGAGGATCCCTACAAGCTACCAACTGAAGTAACTCTAACCAAGAATGTGCCGAGAGGTGGCGAGCATATGGTCAGAGGATCCATGTAATGCAGTGACGGCTCAGCCGATCAGCAACATGATATTACAATGCAAGTTCAGAATGTAAATAGGCGGCAAGCCAGCCTCTTCCACTTATTCAACGGGTATTACAATGAGTAAAAGTAGAAGATGGATGAGAATGCTGACAGTACTACTGTTTAGCTTATAATAAATTAGATTGCCTGCCAAGAACATAAGATTAGAAGCTCCCCAATGCTGCAATAATGAAATAGTTCTCTCCAAAGCTTAATAAAACTTTCCAATCAAAACCCCTTCACCAAAATGCAATTACCTAAATCTGAAATGACAGAACATGGACTGAAAATGCATAACCAGCAACACAGAACCCTACTAAAATGCACGTAACTCACACTAGACTCACTCAAATGACTCCAAATCAAATGAATTAGCTTCCTATAATGATGGCGCCCAAATTACATCCAAAAAACTGACCCAAAGACTCCTGTATTTTTTTTGCACAGAATTCAAGGCAAGTCAGAATGGTACGGCCCTCTAGAAAGGGCGATTTCTCTCTAAAAAATTCAGTTCCTGTTCAAAAAATCTGCAACTTGTCAAGTAAGGTCGCCCCAAGCAGAGAAACTCAATGGCTCAATACCCAGAACAAGAATATTTTTATTTTGAAAACTATGAGAGAAACTTACAATCAGCCAGGATAATCAGCAACTCCAGAATTTGATAGAATATGCAAGAACTCAACTCCAACATGCAAAAATACCACTACAATGCAAACTCTCACTACAAAATCACTCAACTACAACTAACATCTCCACTAGTTGCTATCTTTCAAGCAAGAAGTCGAGCCAAGGCTAGGAGGCATACATTCCTCGAAGCAATCCTGATACCATTTCGGCAGCATAACTTTACTGAAGACATGAGATGAGAAAATGAAGAGAAGAGGTCTCCATATATAGGCTCAGCAAGGAATCTCCAAAAACTTCTAGAAAGGCTGCCCTAATTTTCAAATTTGAAATAATCCAATTTCCCTCCAAGGATGGCGTCTGATTTTTTTCAAGGCAACATTTGACTTTATTTAAAAATAATCTCTCCAAGTAGGCGTCGCCCTTCAAGCATGATTTAAAACCCTTTAAAATATTAAATTACCTCCTATGAGGCGTCCACCCTTGAAGTCCCCTTTTAAAAACAACTTGAAGTGATGCCACTAGGCCAAGGGGGCAAAATTAAAATATAACATTATTGAATTCAACTTGACTTATCTCTCCAAAATGCATCCCAAGGCCAAGAATGAACAAACCAACTAAACTGGCTGAAGAAGAGAGCCAACTGCACTGAAAACCACAGGACCACTGCCAAAAATAGAATTTACTAAAAATAGTAAATTCCAGAAGGTGCTCAGATCGCACTGCAACTCATACCACTGCGAAGCTCTCTGAAAACCCAGAAAGAATCCGCAATTCAATCTCCAAATTTCGAGCAACAACAACCTCCAAAACGGGAAACCCTAATTTTACCCTCCGAGTAGCCTACGGGTCTCCGGAATAGGCCAACGGTCAATTGAATTGATCACGCTCGAGAAGGGGACATTACATAAGTCAAGGGAAGTACACCATTGATATACTTAAGAGGTTTGGTATGATGGATTGCAAATCCATGTCTACACCTATGGAGACCAACCTACGAAGTTGAAGGAGGCTGCAGCTAGTTCAGACCTGGTGGATCCCACGATGTACAAGCAGTTGATTGGATCCTTTATGTATCTAGTCAACACTAGACCAAATATCTGTTATGCAGTGAGTGCACTTAGTCAGTTCATGTGTGAACTGAGGCAGATACATCTTGTTGCAGCAAAACATATCCTGAGATACTTGCGAGGCACGATTGGATATGGATTGAGATATTCTTCAGGTGTGGATCTGGAGTTGCATGGCTATACTGATTCTGATTGGGCAGGGTGTGTCACTGATCGGAAGAGCACCTCTGGATGTTGCTTCAGTTTGATCTGCTATGATTTCCCTGTAGCAGGAAGCATCATTGAGTAATGAGGCAGAGTATATTGCAAGTTGTGTGGCAGCTCGGGAAGCAGTGTGGCTTCGTAAGCTCGTTGCAGGATTGTTTGGACAATCAATGGAGCCTACGATCATTCATTGTGATAACCAGAGTTGTGTGAAGTGTTCTATCAATCCTGTGTTTCATGACAGAACCAAGCATGTTGAGATCAAATACCATTATATCATAGATATGGTATTGAGGAAAGCTATACAGTTGAGGTATATCAGCACTGATGAGCAAACGACAGACAATCTCACCAAGCCTCTCTCCAGGATAAAGTTTGTGTACTTTCGAGATAAGCTTGGTATGGTGGAGAATACAGCCCTAGCTGAGAAGGAGTCTCAGTATCAGTGATCCTCTTTAATGCATTTCTCTTTGAGAGAGATTTGAGGTGTAAGCCCTTGTTTAACGCATTTCTCTTTTGAGATTTGAGGTGAAAGCCCTTGTTTCCACCCTCTGGGAGAGCCATGGTGGATGTCATGTGTGTGACTCCATGATAGCATCACGTGAGAGAGTTCGTGATGATTTTCTTGTACTTGTGTTTCACCCTCTGGGAGAGCCATGGTGAACGTCATGTTGAGGTGACAACATTATGCAAGTGATGAACAATTGTACATACCATACATGGTTGTAGCCATTGTAATGTCCCCTTCCAGTTGACATCTCTCAGTACTTGAGATTAGCCTATTATGTGGCCCTCGTAGGCTAATATGGTGGATAGAGGGTCTTGTCGAGGCATGGTTTGGCTTCAGTTGTCAGAGCTATTCAGTTTGGCTTTCGTTTGGGATCTTTCGGACACCATTTGCTTGACTTACTATTTTTATTAAGTGGAGACACTCAACGGAGCACCCCTGCTATTTTTAGCAGTATGGTCTGGTCATATGCAGATTCAGTCACTTATCATCCGGCTTCAGACGGTTTATCTTTTGGACTTATATTGAGAGAGATATTAATATTTATGTGTTAAAATAAATATTAATTATTTGGAGCTTATATTATAAAGTTATGATATAATTAAATATTATAACTTAAGTGACTTTATGGAAGGGGTCGACCATCATGGAAAGGGGGCCAAGTTCAATTAATAATTATAATTATTTTGGGCGCCCAAACTATGGAATTATTAAAAGTGAAATTCAATTTTTATTTAAATGGTGCTTTTTGAGGGAAGTCGACCCTCTTGAAAGAATATAAGGTTTTCACTTGTGAAAACTTCATTATGAATTGCATATAATATTGATTTTCAGAATTCTTCTTCCAGAGAACGAAGCCTAGGGTTTACCGTTTTCTTCTGCATTGGAGAACGAGCCATCTTCAATGTTGCAGTTCAGAGGCTGTGAAATATCAGCTGATTTATTGCCTGCAGTTGAATAGCTTCATTCAGAGGTTATTACAGATCTTACTGTGAGTTTCTTTATATTCACTGATTGGACCCATTTCTTTCCAGAGGAGAATCTTTCCATTTGCCATCAGTTATCAGACATCTAGCACACTTCCCAAGGTGGTACGGATTTGTTCATTGCTGATCTAGGGCCGTACTTCACAGCTGCAAGGGCGTTTTTCTTCACAGCCATCAAAGCGCCTTGTTTTTGGGTTTCCTTTTCAGTCTCCAGTGGACGCCTTGGACTCCTAAGGGTTTAGCAACCATTGTCCAGTGGGAGAACTGCCTTAAACAAGATGGTTGTACCTTTCATGATCTTCTACAGGCGGCTGCAAATCAGAAATCAGGTTCCTTAGATATTGTTTATTTAATTGCCTTTTTGTATGCATGCTATCAGTTCAGTATTGTAAACATTCATCATTCCAAATAAAGATTCATCGGCCTTCATTAGTCAATAGTGCTTAAGTATTTGTAAGTTTATGCATTTATTTTGTTCTGGCATCCTTTCTTCAAAAAACGTCAAAACCCTTATTGCACAAAAAAACACAAAATACACAAAAGAATCAGTTTAAGCAACAGAGGTTGAAAGTTGAACCAGCAGAGTTCATGACAGCCATTATGGTTGATATCACAATGAGGTAATATCTTTCTTTTCCACATATGGTTGTAGCCATTGTGGTAGACATCAAGATGAGGTGATATGTCTTGTGCAGCTGGAAGTATACTCCCTAGCTGAGAGGGAGTGTTGATGTTTTATGACAGCGTCGGTCTTATCCTTCCAGCCAATCTCCTTGTTACAAGAATGATAAATTAAATATAGCTAAGGCTATTTAATTTATAGCAATTGGACAAACTCAAAAGACATGTCATTTATATTAAATAATGACTAATTATTAATGAGGCTCGATTTATGAAGTGGCGCAATTTACTAAGGGAGCCGACCTCTTGTGTAAGAGGTGCGATTATTTGTTCAAGGCCGACTTGTGTTCATTGAAGGGTCATGTCCCTCCACCCCATCTTGTATATATACACCTTCATTGCATCTCTCTTGGCATCGATTCATTCATTGTTCTCATTCCATCTCAAGTGCGAATTTATTCAAGGCAGATCGAAGTTACTCAAGTTCAAGTTCGGCATTGTTGGTGGCTGAGATCTATCAGCATATTGCTCCATTGTAATTTGTGTTGCATCACTCTTTGGTGCATGTATTTGTCCTGCATATCGGCCTCTTGTAAGGAGATCATTATTGTGTTGATTCAATATATAAGTGATATATTGTTGCTGGGTTTTTCTCCCTCAAGAGGAGGGTTTTCCCAAGGTATCTGTTGTGTTATTGTGTCTGATTTTCAATTAATTTTCTGTACATTACATATGATCATAAAACTAACACCATCACCAAAACAAGTTTTAAAATATCAACTTATCAATATGTTGTATTAAAATAATAATATAATGTAACTATACCATGTAAAATAAATTTATAACATTATCTACAAAATAATATCAAACTTATGTCAATGGGGTTGTGCTCAAATGGCAAGGCCATAACGTTCTCAAGATAGAGATCCATGTTCGAATCCCCAAAGTGACATCTATGGTTGGAATTCTAAGTGGTGGCTCTTGGAATTCCATTGTGTCTCCTAAGTAAATTAGAGTTGAATAAGTGGCTTGTAAGTTGAATATGTTGAAGGGGAGGAAGTCCCATTGTGACCTTCACTGGTGTAGGGCCATTCTAAATAAGCCCTCCTTATCGACAAAAGAAAAAACAATCAAACTTCTAAAATATTTATATTATATAGTATATGCTGACTAATAGGCATATAGCATATAAAAGAAAGTTACATTTATTATATAAGCAGCTTGTTTTTTTACTACTACCATAATTTTAAAAATAATATGAATGATAAAAACTAGGCCCATAAAAGCAGACAAACAAAGGAAAAAGTATATGAATAGAAGGTTGATAAACAAAGGTTACAAATAAGGAAGGTAAGAACAGAAGAATCAACACCCTTCTCTTTCAAAATGCAGCAAGTGCCTTTTGAAAAGGTATAACCTCCTAAACTACCTAACTAACTAAAACCAAAATCACTATATTATATGAGTGTAATTTAGGCTTAGATTTATTTTATTACAATAGCCTATAAACTATACTATTTTGGATCACAACCTAATGAACACCCGCAATTGAAAAGGGAGATTATATACTCTAACCTGATCAAGTTGTGTCAACGCATCGACAGTTCTACTAAATCCCTTACAATCTAATCTCTAGCACCCTATGCCTAGTGCATCGTCTATAACTTAACACTACGACATGAACATAATGTTTAACTATACCACACTAATCATTCCTTCAACCTGAATTTGAACTTTTTGTATGGAACAACTGTTGGAAGCTCCAACCATGCCAATACCTTCTCAACTACAACCAAAAACACTATATTATATGAGTGTAATTTAGGCTTAGATTAATTTTATTACTATAGCCTATAAACTATACTATTTTGGATCACAACCTAATGAACCCCTGCAATCGAAAAGGGAGATTATATAATGTTGTCAACACATCAACAGTTCTACTACATCCCTTACAATCTGATCTCTTGCACCCTATGTCTAGTGCATCGTCTACAACTTGACATTACGAATTTATGACATGAACATGATGTCTAACTATGCCACACTATTCATTCCTTGAACCTAAATTTAGACTTTTTATATGGAACAATTGTTGGAAGTTCCAAACATGCCAATACCTTCTGAACTAAAGCCAATAACTTAAAAAATCTAAAAAATTCAACTGGACTGACCATTGTCCTCCCTCAAGACCACTTCTAGAGACCAACAATCCTTCTTGATTAACTCAATCACATGAAGAGTTAGCAATAAATATCTCTAATTGATCTAAAAGTGCAAAGGATCATCAATAATTTGTCAAGACCACTTCTAGAGACCACTTAAAGTGTTATTATAGGGTGGGTGACTAAAGCATGGGGAGGTTTGTAAATTAAATAATTATTTTATTTAATTCCCCCAAGTGCATTGGAAAAGACACGTGAGGAATTTGAAGAGGTGTCTTTTGGAGGTAAAGGAGAGTAAAAGGTGAGTAAAAGGTCTATATAAGCAAGGTACAAGGAAAAAGGAGGCATGCTTTTGATAATAAACCAATTCCTTTCAAATAGATTGAGCATCTTGTTCATCTATTGCATTGAGGAGGAAAACCATCTATACAAGAGATTGGACAACAAAAAACCCCTAATTTCCAACGCTAGTATAGTCAACAAAAACCCCTAATTCAGACTTGGGGTTATTTGTAATGAAACCACTTGCACAATTGAAGAATATAATAGGAAATGCATTGCAAATACTCGATAATAATATGCCACTTAAAGTGGGGTACCCCCAATAGTCTTCACTCAGAACACAATACTCAACATGATGATAATAACTAGCCACTAACTCCTATGTAATAACCACCTTAGATTTTTTTTTTTTAAATTACATCAACTAAAAGAGTGATTATAATGCAATATCTATTCCACTTTTTGATCACCAAGTTCTCAAGATGGGAAAGGTGAGAGCATACGGTGAAAGGATCTATATGTGAAAATAAGTTGCAATAGCTGAAAGTAACGTGCTAGATGGCATGCCAGCCAATACCAGTTATTCAATGGAGTGCATATGCAATACATTAAATAAATAGCATCCACCTATTCAGTGGGAATGACAAGGGCACATCCACTTATTCAGTGGAACCCTTTACAATACTTGAAAATGAAAAACAACTTCTTACACTTATCCAGTGGCGAACTATTACAATATTACCACTTCTTCAGTGGGGTAAGTAGCAATTAGCTAAGATTAAATCCACTGACAGTACTACCATCCAGTGTTATAATATCAATGCTTAGAAAATGAAAGCTCTTTGGCAGTGTGACCATCCAAAGCTTGCAAGATTAGTCCATGAGAAAAGAGCACTGCACAACTGTTGTAATGAAGTACTGATGATAACAATTGTTGTAAATCCCCAAGAACAATGCCCAATATGTAGAACAAGCCCACCCAACTTGAATTAACAACACTACACCTTAATGATGATGACTGCAATCATTGGTACAGATCTGAAATGTACTCATAATGCGGTGCTACAGGACTGAACAACGAATATAGCACCAGAAACTCAATCCAGCTCACCCCCAACAAGCCCACAATGTACATATGCCAATATACCTTTGCCACACAGCTTCAAATTTCATCATTTACAGATCTGAATGCATTACATTCTTGCAATATGATGGTATAAGGGCCTATGATATCATAAACTGTTGGGGAAGTAAGTCTACAACCTGCTGTGATTGGTTCTAAGCACATTCTACCTATGCATTCTGCTAATACCATGGTCTGTGATGTGTAATGTGCTGGGAAAGTGTTCTAAACACCTTTGTTGTAACCTATAACTGCTGTGCATATTTTTCAGTCATGGTACTCAGAAAAATGTCATTTAATCTGCTGTTACAGTCTTATTGTCCTTGATGTGCAACACCAAGGCTAGCATAGGGTGTTTAGATTGAAGAATCTAGTATCTTAATACTGTTCCAGTCATCTGATAACAAGTGCAGAGATTAAATGTAATGCTGTTCAATCATTTCAGAATAGATACGCTCAGAAATTGTTGTATCAACTGCTGTCACAGTCAAGCCAATTGATGCTATGAATATAACACAATACCAATGTTGATATAGTGTGATTGGGGTGTGGTGTAGGGCATTAAACCTCTGTATCAGTCAGTTTATGTCCTTTATTGTAATGCTGGTCATGAAAACACAAGGTCAATGAAGTGTCCAGTTGTTGCATATGGCTGTATGTTGAAATCCATTTTATATGATCATATCCATTGCTTAGAAAAACTTATCTTTTAAACTCAGTTGATGTTCACTTAATTGACAAATGAAATATGTCATATTAAGTGTTTGGGAAATCGAAAAAATATCATCTACTTGGGTAGGGGGTTATTTCACCGCCCTTCCCAAAATTGCTTGCCCTCAAGCAATTCCAATGCCATCCTGAAATCACCATGCTGAACCAAACTGAAACAGAATATGATCCCTGCGTCCCAAATCAACCCAGGAGAAAGATGGCACCTACTGATGTAAGCACTGCACTGTTGGATGCCAACAAAAGAAATCACCAGATTAAAATTAAACTGAAACATCATGGGAATAAATTCTAGAAGACCATCATTGGCTTCATCATCTTCAATTGTTGAATAGAAAACCCAAGTGATACCAGGATTCCAAATCTTCCTCAGGAACACTGTTCTTCTAATCTGTTGCGCTACTCTGATTAATACAACTGAATACTCAAAGTGGACCAACATGTCACGATCCACAAAAGACAATACACCAAACATGTCAGTGCCTGGGTCTCATATCAGTCTGTAGGACCTCCAAACCTTGCTGTCATAATTCTGATAAGCAACAAAATTGTTCTTAAACAAGTCACCAGACCATTGCCAAACAAAGAACCAAGCTCCATACTCCATCTCAATCCAAAAGAATATACAATGATTGAAAAATTTCCAAGAAATCTTCACATATTTCACTTCAAGAGCCTCAATTTGACAAATCAAATCAGCTAATAACTCGCTGTCCCAAAAAGTAATGTATGAGTTGGTACCAAAAAATCCACTGTCAACCATCAATGAACAACCCATACCTAAACTTTGACCATACTGAATCATTCCCTTGCTCATTTGTGGCAGAAATTTAGTCCAAATAGGAGACGGAGAGGCCTGGAAATGAAATAACCAACTTCCTAACAGGTCTAAAATAATCATCTTGAGATCTGATTTTTAGAAAATCAGCATCCAAGAAGACAAGCAGCAGCTGCAACATAAGAATTTTTCATCAAAATGAGCATAATAGCTCATGAACCAAGCTGGTGGCACCTTTAGCAAGAGACCCCATGCCACCACAAACCAACTTCTAGTCATATTTCCTTCCCAGAACACCAATTTATGATCAGAAATAAACAACCAATGACATAGAAAGAAGGAAGCAGCAAACATAAAACAAAATTTTTGACACTTATCTCTCCATCCAACCTTCTTTTTATGCATTCCATTCTTCATAAGAAAATACTTGAGATCCCAAATACTAATTTTCAATTGAAGACATTTCCCAACATATAAGCAAAGGGTCATAACCACATTTTGAATACTATATGTTGGTTTATCCCCCATAAAATTTACAGTATTACCTTCTTGCCAAGTAATGCCAGGATCCCAAACTAACAACCATGAAGAACCACTTCTCAAATGGAGAATTGCTCTCACACGAATCCTCTGATTTGCTCGTTCCATCTGAATTGCCACTTCTTGAAATTCCAAGAAGCATTCAACCAACCTTTGTTCGTTGAAGAGATTGAATCCAGAATCTTGTGATATGACTTGCCGGAAAGATTCTATGAATCCTTCATCAAATACAATTCTGAAATCAATCACTCTAAGTGAAGATGAAGATGTACTAAAATCTAACAAGAGCCTCACAAGCATCCTCATCAAAATATAAATAAAACCTTCATCAACATACCCATCAACTCTTTGTTGATGAACAACAAGAATGTCTTCATTTCTTTGTGATCCAAGAGTTACCAATTCTTGTTGAATGGGTGCACTAGTTGCAGCAGTAGATTCAACTTCATGCAACTCTGGTATCAACTCTCCAATGCTAGAAGACAAACTCAAATTTCCTCCTTCAGTAATCTCTGAAGCAATTCCTTCATCAATATCAAAAAGAGGATTTACATAAACCTTATTAGCACCTTCTTCATACAACAAATTGTCAAAAGCCTGAAAAACTTGTTGATAAGAATTTGAATGCTTTGATCTCTTAGGATAGCATTCCAAATCATATGTTTCTTGTATGAGATCCAACTCATCAAGAATTTTCTGAAGCTTCTCTACTCTTCTTTTGTTTTCTTGCTCCCATGAATATTGAACAGCAGCAATCTGATTTTCTGCTTCAATTAGAGTCTCATGTACTTCTTGCAACTTCGCTTTGCTAAGCTCATTCCACTCCAATGCCTTGTCAGCAATATTGGCCACTATGTCTTTGTCACGAATGATGTGCAAAAGACTAGATTTAATTTCCTCCAAGGCAAACTTAATGGACTTCATATCTTCTATTGAAATGCAACATACAACTTCTCCCCTAGGCACATCATAAATCAATTGGTCTACATGGCTATGAATTCTATCAAGATTTGACAAAATTTGAATTCCATTTCCAACAGTCTGTGAACTTGAGCTGCAATCTTCATATGCTGGTTGATATGATGTAGAACCACTTTGATGGATAAAGATTTCAAAAATGGTTTGAGTTGTACTCCTCAACTTGTCTCACATGTGATGAACAATCTTCATCATTCCATCCATAGTGCCTTCCAATTCCTTAGCTTTTTGTCTTTCATATACTGGCTGATATGATGTAGAACCACTTTGATGGATAAAGATTTCAAAAATGGTTTGAGCTGTACTCCTCAACTTGTCTCGCATGTGATGAACACTCTTCATCATTCCACCCATAGTGCCTTCCAATTCCTTAGCTTTTTGCCTTAGCTTGATTTCAGGTGAAGAAGAATCTGCCTTATAACTACTAGAAGCTTCACCTTCCATGTTGTCTTCTACACAAGATTCAAAGGAATTGATCAAATCAGCTTTGAAGTGGGAAGAGACTTTAGCTTCCTCTTTTTTCTTCTCCTCCTTGACTTGACTTTCAAACCAGCATTCTCTGGAATTGTGAAGAAGCAATTTGTTGGTTGAACACATATCTTCAACTAACCGAACTTCTCCTTCATTTGGATCTGCACTTATGGCCTCTTCATGCATCTCTAATTCAACTTTTGTTTCCAAAAGTTCTTTCTTTGAATCTTCAACATGATGCTTCTTAACACAAGTCAACTCACTGTTCTCTATAGAAAACAAGAATACCTCACTAGTCTTCAAAGCTTCCACTGTCACATTACATTCTTCTACAGAATGTTTGGATGAGTGAAAATCCATAGATACCCCTTGAACTTTTGCAATGTCTTCAAAGGGATTCCAACTTTCATCCTCCACTTCATTTTCAACATTCTTCTTCATGAATGGTTTCAACTTATCTTCACATTGACTGAAAATTTGTTTAACTAACAAATCAGCAGTGGGAGAAATCTGCTCTTCACGTTTATAAGCATCCAAGAGAAGAGTTTGGACACTTTCAAGAAGACTATCAGCTTCTTTAATTGTAGAGATCAGAAAATTTATGACAGTTGCAAGCATACTCTCTTCTTGCTCACTCCAGGTCGAGGTGAAAAAATAATTAAACAAGTGATAAATCTGATTCTTCGTCTCCAATTTTATCAATAAGATGCAAGCACCAACTTCAGAAAATGTCTTTAAAACAGCTGCTCTTCTTGAAAACAAGCTACTACCAGTTTCATCCAAATCTTGAAAACTTTCCACTATCATATTTAATATGATCATCATAGTTGCATCATCATAGGGTAACTGGAGAATTACAATTCTTATTATCTCCATGAAACAAGAAGAAATCAGCAGCTTGGTTTCTTCATCAGGATGCCCCAACCAATAGGGATGATTCAAAGAATTCACTGCAGGAGCTAGTGCCAACTCCATTTTCTCTGAAGGTGATGGCTTCACTTGTCTCAAACATTGTTCTAACAAATGAAGAATGTTCTCTTCATTTTCTCTTGACTGAAATTCTTTGTCAAGTCTCTTTCCAGCCATATAGAGTCTCTGCCAACTACATCTCTTCTTCATTAGCCATGCCTAACTGCAAACTTCAAAATTGAACTCAAACTGCCCACAAGTTTAATAACTGTGAATTTTACGCACGATAATCAAAACATACACACAAAGAATTATCTTTCTTCTTTACAAGCACTACAGCTAGAGCAAAATGATTTTCTCGGTTCCTCAAAACCACTAAAAAAGCATCAATCTCAGGCCATTGAGACTGAACTTTGGGCTGACCTCTAGTGAAGAATCTAATTCCTCTGTCACTCATCTGTCAAATGAATCTGTCTTTCTCACAGGATGGAAAGATCTTCTGCTCTGATACCACTAAAATATGCTCCTTAATTTTTCTTGGAATTTTCACAACACAATCAACACTACACCAAATGAATTAGCATTAGCTTCAAAATTGAAAACCAATTTAAAATGATCTCAACGCCAAGAATGCACACTCAATCCCAATGAAGGAGAGGTGTTGTCATATGGCGGAGATAACTAACCAATAACTGAAATGAAATTACAATTTAATGGAGCTAGGCGGTGAACCAGCCATGAAAGAATTCCGCACTTCCTCTAAATCAGTGGGGGGAAAGATATTACAAAACAAACTAATTCATCCACTGCGGCGAGCATCCACTCGTGAGTGGGAATTCACCACTTTTCAGTGGGTACAAATGAGAGAATTAACAAGTTTTTTTTCCACACTGGCAGTAAACCATCCAGGGGTTACAAATGTGATAATTAACACAAACAAAGCAGTAATAAATGGACTAAAATAGTACTACTGTTATCAGCCTTACAATGTAGAGAACTACTGCAAATTACAACTGATAGAAGATGATCTCTCTCTATGAAACCCTTCTGAATTATTGAAAATCAAACCAAAATTTGAACCTTAAGCAATCTGATTTTTCAAACAGCAAACTGAAAAATAAACAACCAGTAAACAGAAATTCAATCAAATGCTCACAGCGTCATCAATATACCTCCAAATGGAATGAAATGAAATGCAAAGGCTCTTTGGAGGATAGGCGCCCAAGTTGCAACACTGAAACGGCATCAAATTCCCTTCAATTATTTGGCACAAACTTCAACGCTCTCCTGAATAGTATGGCCTGGCTAGGAGGGGCGATTTTGCATTATAAAATTAAATACTTTGAATTAAATTTTGATCTTCTGTGGGAAGGGGTGCCCATGTACTAGGAATCAATTTCTTCAATACCCAGAAGCACATTAAAATTATACAAAAAGCTATTAATGAAAACCTCCTTCAACCATGATATGACCAGCAAACACAATTCTGAAAATTATTATCAAAACTAGAAAATCTTCAACTTTGAAGCTCAATGTGCACTTCTGGATGAAGCACACTCTCAATCCACCATCTAGGGAACCATAGTTTCAAGCCCGAAGAATGGAGTCAATTTGCTAAGCTTCCCCTTAGCCGGGTTCTGAATTCAATCTAGCAGCATTTTGTTATATTTTTCCAAAGATGAGAAATGAATGAACAATGGCCTGCTTTTATAGAATTGAAGGTGACTGTTGGCTCTTCAGCTTCCATCCTTTTTCCCTCCAAAAGGGACACCCATTTCACTTTTGAAATATTTTAATTTTGAAAAACACTTTATTTCTCCTCAATATGGCGTCCCACTTCAAGGCATAAAATAACTTTAGAAAATAGTAAATATTTACTTCATGAAGCATCCCCCCTTCATGTCCACCTTTTAAAACAGCATAAGTTAATGCACTAGGCCAAGGGGCCAACTTGAAATTAAAACATTAATGCCTTGAAATATACTATTTCACCAAAAATTACTCTTCTAAAGCCAAAACTAGAATAACTCAACTGCTCCAACAAAAGAATTCACTAAAGTGCTTCCAACTGGACCACTACCAAAACTAGACTTACTAAAAATAGCCAATGCCAAAAATAGTAAGTTCATCTTAAAACCAACAGAAAGCTGAACTGAGCTAGAAGCAAGACTTACTGAAAATGGAAACCCTAGATTTGCACATTTGAATAGCCTACGGATTCCCGGAAATAGGCTAAATCCAAATGAAGAGTGTATTGCCAAAAAGGGGACATTACATGTACATACCATACATGGGTGTAGCCATGATGGCTGATATCACGATGAGGTGATATCTTTCTTTTCCATACATGGGTGTAGCCATGATGGTTGATATCACAATGAGGTGATATCTTTCCTTTCCACATATGGGTGTAGCCACTGTGGTTGACATCACGATGAGGTGATATGTCTTTTGCAGCTGGAAGTATCCTCCCTAGCTGAGAGGGAGTGTTGATGTGCATAGCAGCGTCGAGAGAATTCTTCCAGCCACGATATAATGGATAAATTTGATGGAACCTAAACGGCTATCAAATTTATAGGAGACCAATATTATTGAAGAGGAACTTCATTTATTTAAATCATAGTAACGAGATGCGGATGCGGCTCAGACTCGGCGAGGGCGACTCGGCGCGGGACTCGGCGACTCCGGACGCGGACGCGGCGCAGACGCGGCAAAATGAAAAAAAGTTGAAAAACCCTAGAAATTTAGAGATTTTTAAGGATTTAAAACTTGTTTCAAGCACCCTTTATTGAATACAACACAAATAAAAGCAAATTTGATCACATGCATAAGTATACAACGATTACATAAGTATAAGGTACACATTGTAGTTGCGTTGCTGAAGGAAATAACATACTTAGATATATAAAATTAGTCAAATGTATACAAAACTCATGGAATATGAAATCCATGACATCAAATGTTCCATACAAATATGAAATATGACATCAAATCAAAATGTTCTATGACTCTATGCCCTATGGCATAGTGGAGCCAGCATCCTTCCTACGAAGGCATCTAAAGGGCCTGGATGATGTTGCAGCTGCAGCCATAGTCTCTGCCTGTGTCTGACTCTCCATGCCACGCTCACCAATAGCATCTATGCCTCCTCGTGCTCTAGCCTCCTCCTCAGCCATGGCTACAACCTCGGCCTCTCTCTCTGCCTGGTCCACCCAATCAAGGTCCTCGTCACTAAAGACTGCATCTGTAGCCTCAGTGGTCCACTCAGACTATGGATCAACCTCCTCTAGATTGATCGGGGTTTTGTCATGGTCAAAAAGCTTCATGTATCTGAGCCGAAGATTGTAATGAACATATACCAAGTCGTTCATCCTCTCCACTGTCAATCTATTGCGCTTCTTGGAGTGTATGTGCTCAAACATACTCCAATTGCGCTCACAACCAGATGAACTGCCTGGCTGGCTCAATATACGAATGGCAATATTTTATGTGTTCTGTATCGGGCTAAACATATTCCACAAATGACCGAGATGAGAAAAAGAAACAAAATCAATCTCATTTCAAGTTTCAAGTTCAAGTTCAACATTTAATAATAAATTATAATATAAAGAGATGAAAATTATGCCCTTAAATATATTTTACCGGTAGTAATGTTAAAGTTCCCATTATCTTTGCACATTTGACGCAGTTAGGTTCCGCAGCCTTTTAGTGAAGGCATCTATCTCCGCATTCACCTGCGGTAGTAACAAAGAGGCAACATCCGGCTCCACGTCGTAGAGCCCACTAAGAATTTCTCTATCTGCACGGAGATCGCAGTGGAATTGGAAGGCCGGATTCAGGAAACATGCGGCTGCATGGATGGGCCTATGAAGTTGGTTTTGCCATCTCCTATCAATGATATCCCAAATGGGACGATACTTCTCCTCAACTCCACCATAGATTGATCTAATGGCCTCTTTGGCCCTATCCATGCCCTCATATATGTAGCCCATTGCGGGCTTCTCCCCATTTGTAACTCGTAGGAGAACTAGCAAGGGCTCAATAAACTGCAAAGTACAAACATGTTGCACAAATAAGTGTGAATGAAAATAAACAAATAAAAGTAAGATATGATTAAAAATTAGAACATAATAAAGAATTAAATTTTACCTTCACAATCTCGTCCATTGGTGTCCAAAACCTTGCTCATCAAAAATGCAATCAGCCACAGCAATCCCTGCAGTGCTTGTAGAAAAGGATGAGGAAGACCACTCCTCACTAGTAAACATGCGCCTAAAAGCTGCCCTTGACCGAATCAAGGATTGCATCATGATAAAATTTGTTGCAAACCTGGTGATGCCAGGACGAGACAACTCCCTCAACCCCGTGTATTGCCTCATAAGGTTAAGCACCCATGTGTGGTTGTATACAAATTTGCATATGTTTTTTGCTGCTGCCACACATGTTTTGATCCATGGGAGCTTCCCAAGATCCTCCAACATGAGGTCAATGCAATGGGCGGCACATGGAGTCCAAAATATAGTAGGGTGCCTCTCCATCAATAGTCTACCAGCAGCAACATAATTTGCTGCATTGTCTGTCACCACTTGCACTACATTTTCTTCCCCCACATCAGCTATCACGTCCTCTATAGCCTCACACAGGTATGTGGCATTTTTGATTTGGCCAGAAGCATCAATGGACTTAATGAAGACGGTGTCACATGAAAAAAAAAGCAAAACCAATTATTCAATAAATTAAAAAACATAAATCAGCCATATTAAATTATGTGATTCACTAAATAAAATTCAAATTCCAATGCATTGAAGGAAGTACAATTACCTCCGGAGGAAACTAGGAAATTAAGCAACG
>VDFB02375804.1:0-66804 GCA_007258455.2 Sequoia sempervirens | reverse complement strand
ATACATATAATCAATTACAAAGCATCGTGAGAAGGATTTGCAGTGTAGCAGGGCGCTCACGAATGAGTGATGCTACCTGTCCCCTCACCAAATCATATCATCATCTATTGCATTATAGAATTACATTAATTCGAATCAACATCATCAATTACTATTCTCTAGCCTACTGCATTCCAATTAACTCCATCAAAACAATCGTAATAAAAATTTCATTATAATATCCATGGCATCATAAGAGTAATATAATCAATAACAATCTAAGCTACCACAACATAACATCAACAGTATCATCAAAACCACAATGTGCCAAACAAAACCACATAGAATGTCAAGAACAAGCAATAACATGAGGGGCATTATAGAATAATTGAATTCCTCTTCCCCTGAACCAATGCCTAATTCATTTCTGCCAGCTTATTAGTTTCCATCAATTTTGGTTGTGCCACTAAAGTTCCATTTGTTTGGACATTCTGGGACGTTTCAACTAAGCTCAAACTACTATCTATCTCCATTTTCTCTTTATGGGGTTCTCAATCCCATATGCCCTCATCTTCTACTATTTCATTTGCAATTTCATCAAACATTTTTGACCTAACTGATATTAGGATTTTTTCTCCTAAAGCTTCCAATTCATCTACCCTGTCAGTCTATCTAACATCTGGTGCAATTTGCAATTGTGACCCCTCAAACCCAGTGATGAACTTGTTAAAAGAGTGCCTAGTCTCCTCACCACTAACCATAGTTTCAGAAGCTAGGTGGATCATTATGTCTTGAAACATCAACTTTCTTACTATATCACCCAGCTACTACTCTGAAATTTGTGGTAAAGATGGGGAGTATAAATTTAGAGAATAACCAATGCACTTTTGCATCAACAAATCTTTCTTCTTTCAAAATTTTAGAGATACAAAGAAAGATTAATTAGCGCATATATCAATTGACACTTCATAATTATTTTCTCTCCCCCTCCATTCCTCTTTCCCTTGGGTCTTTGATCTATAATACTTGGCTTGATTTGGATATCCTTTGTACTAAAATCCTCAAGACTTTCTACAGATTGGCTATCTAACCAAATAATCTATTTTCAATGTAACCTTGTTGAATCCAATCGTGAAGTACTTGATTTTGAAATATTTCCATATTTTTGCATTCAGTGGCAGAATGCCCTAAAATATGACATTGTGTGCAAGCATTATCTGAAGTTTCAAAATCTATATTTTGCAACCACTTACCAACTTTAGATGTTATCTGAATTTGAGTTGGAAAATACTTAATTGTGTCATTCAAATCACACACCCTTATTGGTTTTGAGGGATTTTTAAAGAAAAATAATCATGTTTAAGGAAAATCCCTACATGATTAGCCATGATTTTTATTAAATTCAATTCCTTGTACTCAAGAGGTAATGCATGCATCTGAAACCAAAAAGGAACATACCTAGTGACAAAATCTTCAAATTTAAAATTAGGAGTCCAAGGCTACATGCACATGCCTAAGCCTTGAAAACACCAAGACTTGACCTTATATACAGTATATTTTTGTATTTTGTTGAAAAAAATAATAACAAAAATACCCTTATCAAGGTAGAATATTTGTTCAACCCCTTCTCACTCATCAAATATTAAAGCCTTTAACTTTTCTAGATCAGGGGTAAGGTTCCAAAACTTACAGATTAGGGGTTTTTCTCTAAGATCTTTGATTTGCAGTTGCAAAAAGTGTTATGGAAATGTGATCTTGATAGTCCCCTTTCACTCTGATGCCAAAACCTTTTCCACTAGTTGATGATCGTCACTCCCTGCATTAGGCAACTTGTTTTTCTTTATGGATTCATCCTTTTGCAATTATTTATGCTTCCATTCTTTCTTTTGTGGGCTCTTCCACTTTGTCACTTTCTTCTGCTTGCCCTTGGAACCATTTTTTTCCATTTCTCTTACCTTGGATATTTGTATTTTTGCTTGATTATAAAACCCTCTACCTTTGATTGACATATTATTTTTGTTTTGACTGCTTTTCAAGCTTTAGTAGGCCTTCCACCTTTTCCTCTGTACCTTCTTGATAAGACTTATGAGGAGGATTTGCATGTTCAATATGAACTGATCCCTATTACTTTTGCAAAGGAGGATGGGAGTAAATCCCCTTCTTATGAATAACATTTCCTTTAGCCGCCACATACCTCTAGTTAGATAGCTCATTACACCAAAAATGTTCGCTATGTGAATTATTTAGATTGAAGGGAACCCCTTTCTGGCCTAATCCACTTACAAATGAGGTTGTCTAGTTTGCATGTGCTCTTCCTAGGTATTTGTTAGATCTGAAATCTTCATCACTGTCTTTGTAAAAATGATTCAAAAATATTCAATTGTTTTGACAATACCTTCTAGTTTCTTCATTTTGCCCCTTCTTTATTAAAAAACTATTCTCTTCACAAATGTCAAAAACTGGCTGTTTTCCTCTATCCAGACACCTATGAGATTGAAATGGTATCCAGTTAGGTTTTACAAATTTATGCCTAATCTCATATGAACCATGCCTTGCATGTTGCCAAGTCGGATTGCTAGTGGGTCCACGATACTGATGTGGCCTCTTATCATAGCCTTGGGGGTCACGGAGGCCAAGAGGCTTGTCTTTTTCTATTTTAGTTATTTTAATTTAATTTCTATTTGTATTTATTTATGTTTTGAAGTTAAGAAAATTTGAAAACTGAAAAAAAAGTGGCAATGTCAAATAGTTTAAGATTTAATTTAAATTTTTATTTTAATTGTGTAAAATCAAATCCCTACAAAGATTATCCTTATATACTAATTTATGGATGTGTTTTAATTTAAGTTTTATTTTATTAATTTAATAGTGTGAATTTAAATCTCTATAAAATAGTTAATTGATTTTCGTGAGTTTTTTTAATAAAAAAATAACAATTATATACATAAAAAAATCATTCTTAAAAAAAGTACAAATAAGTAACATTTATTTATTTTAGAAATATTTAATGAAATGGCTTTACAAAGCAAAAAATGAAAAATTATTCTTTAAGAAAATGTTAAAAAAATAGTTTACCTTGTTTTCCCTACAAATTCTCCAATAACACATAACTTTTTAACCAATCATATGCACAAGAAATAATTTTGATAATTTGTAAAGTTAAATATTTTGGAAGTTTACTTTACAAAATTGAATTTTATTTTAATTTTTTTAAATATTGTTTTTGATTGGTTGAAAACTAAATTATTAATAACTAATTAACTATAAAAAGTAAAACTCATTGCAATAGTACTAATAAGGAATTTGTTAAAGTAAAGGATTTAATTAAAAAAAATAAAAAAATTTGGTTAAGAAATTTTAAATGAGAATGGGAATCATTAGAAGAGAAATTATATCAACTATATGATAAAAAAAGAGAAGTAACTCGGCTCTTGCTCTGCAACTTTCCCGATCTAGTTACTTTTTTGAATTTTCATCCATGCCTTGATTTGACTACCTCATGGGTCGATCAGGAGGGGGGCTCGAGGAGGCTCCCCATTCCAAGGCTATTGTCTCCTTGTCTAGCACTATGTCTGTTGTGGCAGAAGCCAGTGATGTTCCCCAGGTGACTTCTCCTTCTCGTACCTCTATCCTTTTCCCAGGGGGAAGGATTGGAGATATTTTTGGCAAGTCACCTTTGTCCCCTTCTCTTAGGTAATATTATTTCTTCTCTGAAGAATAATTGGCATCCTTTGTGGAAAAACTAGTGGTTACTCACTTGCCACCTTTGGGTAAAAGGTTTCTGAAGTCTTCTTCCAATTCTATGACTAGCTTGGAATTCAACATCCTTGAAGCTTTGATGTTGAAGGCTATGGATAGCCTTAAACTAGCATTGGTTGGAAATTTTTTTGCTTATCATTCCAATAGTGAACAGGTTCATCATTAGGTTTCCTCAACTTGGAATCTTAAAGGTAGTGTCTCCATTAATGTTATACCAAGAGGTATTTTCCTTTTCTCTTTTGTGGTTATGAAGATATGCTAAAAGTGTTAACGAGCGGCCCCTAGGCCTTCGATGTTGGCTATAAGAATTTCCTTTCCCTCTGCAAGTGGAAACCAGGGTTTGATCCTTCCGCTAACCTAGGGGCTATGGCTCCAACTTGGGTTTGTATCCCTGGGTTACCCCTTGAATTCTAGGAGATAGGTATCCTAAAAGGGATTGAAAATTCTTTTGGCTATAGACAAGATCACATAGGAGAAGTCTAGACTTGTCTATAATCATATTTGTGTAAATGTGGTTGTTAATATGGTTCTGCCAACTTCTATTCTCCTAAAGTATACATTTAGCAATTGGACACAACCCCTAGAATAAGAAAATTCCTCTCATTTCTACCATCTTTGTAAGAAATTTGGTCACCTCATTGATTCATGTGAGAAATGGCATGTTGATGGAACCTTTGAAATTGAGAATTCTCTATTTGAGTAGGTGCATAAGCCCTTCATTGTTGTCCATGTTGCTTTCCCCCATGGTATCTATTATGCCCCTGTGGATGTGGTCCTCCCCACAAAGGATGTCCCTGCTTGTGGCTTGGTTGCTTCCCTTGCGGAGCCTCTTGTTGTTTCTAGTGACTTGGCTAGTTTGAACCTCTTGAATGTTGGACATGTCGATAGCTTCCCAACCTCGGTCTAATTTGGAAAGATGAGAATCCTACTATTGGGGTGGATAATAATATTGATAAAATGGATGAAGTTAAGGGGAGCCCTCATTTGGAGGCCAAGTTGTAGTCCAACGTGGGTGTGGTTCATGTTTTGAAAGGTGGATCTAAATTGGAAGAAGGTGAATTAGTGTCTTTAGACCCCAATATGTACCTAGAGAAAATTTCATTTATGTCTTAGAAGGAGGCAAGAAACTTGAGTGACTCTTTGGCCTTGTTGGGGTTTCCTCCTCACCCCAGTGGCAAAGAAGAAGAGGATGACTAGCTACAAACACCTAATAAGTCAAAAAAGAAAAAGAAGTTGGATGTAGGAGGGGGAAATAAGGTAGGTAGACCATCCTGAAAGGATTCCAAGAACAAGGATATAGTGAGGGATGTGGCTGCAAGAAAACAAAGAACCTTGGACTCGATCATGGGATCGAAGTCCAAAAAGAAGTAGCCCTATATGCTCCTTTTTGGGCCTATGGTGTTGTTGTTCTTGGTCTATTTCACTATGAAGTTTATCTCTTAGAATATCAGGGGCCTAAACAACCCTTATAAACATTTTTTGGTAAGAACATGTATCCTAGACAATAAAGTGGATTTTTTTCTCCTTCAAGAAACTAAAATGAAGAAGGAGGACTTTGATAAGGTGATCTTGAGTATCTGGCCTACAAAAAATTATTTTTTCAATGAGGTTGAAGGAGCCTTGGGGGAATTGTTACTCTTTGGAATCCCTCAAAATTAAAAGGAACTTGAGTTCTGCTAGTAGGAATAGTCTAATGGATGCTCTAGAAGATTTGGTTTCTTAGGAGAAATGGAATTTAATTAATATATATTCTCCCAACTTCAGTAGGGATAGGTTGCAACTTTGGGAGGATCTGAACAATGCTATAAAAAATAGAAAAGATGACCATTAGATGTTGGGAGGGGATTTAAATTCCCCCCTTCCTTCAGAAAATTCTAGAGGGATGGATGATTATACTAATAGCATGATGGAACTGGCTATTTTCCTAAATTCTACTGGGCTTATTGATATTCCTCTTTAGGGCTCTAAATTTACTTGGTCTAATAGAAGGAATGGAACTCAACTAATTCAAGTTATGTTGGATAGGTTTATGATCTCTTCCAATTGGAACATTTCTCAATTCCTTTCCCTATATTCTCTTCCTAGGTCTGGTTTTTATCATAATGCTATGGTGCTTAAAAGAAATGTTGACCCTAACAATGGCCCCTTCCCTTTTATATGTGAAAAATGTCAATCCTTCACCTAAATTTTGTTGTTTTGTTAAAAAATTGGTGGGAGGAACCTGTTAGTTGCACCCTTATGTGTTGCCTAGTGGAGAAGTTGAGTAGAATCAAGCAGAGAGTGAAAGGGTGGAATAAAGTTACTTTTGGTATTATCTTTGAGATTAATAAATTGCTAGGAAACAGCTTAAAGGAAGTTCAAGACAAAATGGAAGTTGGCCCTATGGATGATGAGATATGCATAAAAGAACATGACCTAAGATCCCAATGGTTTAAGGTTAATAAAAAGGAGGAAATATTTTGGAAACAAAAGTCTTGAGTTCAATGGCTTACTGAAGGGGGCCACAACACTAAATTCTTCCACCAATCTACCTCAAAATACAAAAGCAGGAACAGGATCAGATCACTCAAAAAAGATGATGGTACCACAGTCTCAACCAAGAAATATTTTTTTGGGGAAGCTATTAATTTCTTCTCCTCTTATCGGAATGCCCAGGTTAATGCTATGCAATTAAATGATGGCTTCCTTGAGGTGATCCCAAAAGTTATTTCTCAACAAGACTTAAAGATTATGAATATTGATGTTTCTATGGAATAAGTTAAAAAGGTTGTGTTCTCTTTTGGGGCTTATAAAACCGCTAGCCCTGATGGGTTTCCTCCTACTCTTTTTTAGACTTATTGGGATAGTTAAATCTGACATATTTAATGCTGCTAGGGATTTCTTTAGGTCAAGCACACTCCTAAACCAACTAAATGTCACCTTTATTTCTCTTATTCCCAAGAATGATGATGCTTTTTCTCTTAAATATTTTATACCTATTAGCCTCTATAATATTTTCTAAAAAATATTCTCTAAGATCCTGGTGTTCAAACTTAAAGTTTTTTTAGGTAAAATGATTGCCCCAAACCAGAAAGGTTTTGTCCAAGGTAGAAATATTCTTGATGTTGTTATCTCTACCCAAGAAATCCTCCATTCTATGGACCTCAGTAAAAACCCTGGGATGGCCTTCAAAATTGATATCTCTAAGGCCTATGATAGACTTTCTTGGTCATTTCTCTTTGTTGTTCTAAGGAAATTTGGGATTGAGGGAAGATTCCTAAAGCTGCTTATTTCCTGTGTCACTTCTCCTATGTGCTTTTTTTTGGTTAATCATGTCTCCCAAGGTTATTTATCTTGTGGTCGAGGCCTAAGGAAAGGTGAACCCCTCTCACCCTATCTTTTCATAATAGTTGTTGAGGTCTTAGGAAGGAATATCCAAAAGCTTGTGGACTCTAAAGCCATTAAAGGTGTTAAAGTTGCTTCATCTCTTCTTCTTGACTCCCGCCAACAATTTGTTGATGACACACTCATGTTTGGTGAAGCCTTAGTGGGAGAATCCAACCTCTGGAAATTGGTTCTAAATGACTATGCTTCTATTTCTGGTCAGTATATTAACTAAAAAAGAAATATATACTTCTTTAATGCAGACCAAGTGGTGAAGGAAAGGGTGGTGAAGATATTGGGATGTCAGGAAGTTGTTCTACCAGTAGATTACTTGGGGTTACCCCTGATCTCATGAAAGTTGGAAAATAACTATTAGAACCATCTGATAGAGAGAGTTCAAAAGAAGTTGGCTAGGTGGAAGGAGAAAATTCTAAGCTTAGTAGGGAAGATTCAGTTGTTAAAATCCTCCTTACAGAATATCTTGATTTATTACCTATCCCTCTTCAAAATACTGGCCTTCATAGAGGAAAAAATTGAGTAGGTTCAGAGAAGAATTATGTGGTCTGAAACTAAAGAAAAAAATAGATTTTTTTCTGGTAAGTTGGAAAATGTGTGTACTCCAAAAAGTGCAGGAGGGTTGGGGATAAGGAGAATCAAATTGCTTAACAAATCCCTAACTGCTAAGGTGGGCTAGAATATTTTGGAAGGGTAAAAGGACTGAGTGAAGATTTTCTAAGCTAAGTATTTGAAGAATAGAAATCATGGTTGCTTCCTCTCTATGACTGATCTACCTAGTGGGTCTATTCTATAGAACCATCTTATTAAAATTAAAATTGTGTTGAAATTGGGGGTTAGAAAGAGGATTGTTAATGGTAAAGATATTAACTTCTCGAAAGACCCCTGGACTGAGACTTCCCCTCTCTCCTCTACTGAAGGCCTTAATCCCCTTAAACAAATCTTGACAAGGATATGTGGAAAAAAAGTGTTGGACTATGTCAATTGGGAGGTGGAGGAACGTAAATGGAAGGAGTTCAACCTATTGTTAAGGAGTGTCAACTTAAGAGGTTAGAGACATATCAACTGGGATATGATCCTATTAAGGTTACACAATCTCATAGGGGAGGCGAAATTGTTTTCCATTGAAAGGGAAGATAAATGGGTGTGGAAAGGGAGCTCTTATGGTTGTTTCTTTGTTAAACATGATTATAATGAATTGGTCAAACCTCTCATTGACAATAGTAACTATCACTAAGATAAAGTGTGGATAAAAAATATGGTGCCAAAAATCAATAGTTTCTAGTGGGCTGGTTTGCATGGAAGAATTCTTACTATTGATAAGCTGGGTAGGAGAGGGTTCCATCTTGTTAGCCGATGAGATGAAAGTCTATTATGCATCTATTCTTTCACTGCCAGTTTTCTAGACAAGTGTGGTCATTCTTCCTCCCTTTGTTGTTCACTGACTAGGTGTTTCCCCATACTATGAAGTCCTTTGTCAAAATTTGGTCTAATTTCCCTTTCTCCCATAAGGTAATTGTGGATCTTTGGAACCAAATTCCCCCCTTCTTAACCTAGGGAATATGGAAGGAAATAAATAATAGGATCTTTAGAGAAGTTGAGAGAAGTAGATTTGAGGTCTGTATGAGCATAAAAGCACAAGTTAAGGAAAATATGGATGTGGGAAGATACGACTTCTTGAAAGTATGGTCAAACTATAAAGAAATGATAATTAAGCGGGTCTGGGGTCTAAGGAAATATCTAACTAATCTTAATTGGACTAAGATTCTGGCTAGGAAGTCTACTATGTGGGTTCCTCCTGAAAGAGAGTGGATCAAGTGTAATTTTGACAGGTGTTCTAAAGGTAACCTGAGTATGGTAGGGGCAGGAGGTCTGCTCAAAAACCACTTAGGTCACTACATTGTGAGTTATGGTGTTAATTTTGGGGTATGCTCAAACAATATGGGAAAGGCTATGGTTGTTTGGGGGGCATAAAGACCTTAAAGGATTATGGTTATAAAAAGGTTATTCTAGAAGGGGATTCAAAGCTAATTGTGGATATTTTGAATGGTGGTGCTACTATCCCGTAGGAATTTCATTAAAAGATATAATTGATAAATGTTTTTCACTTATGAGATTCTTTACTCATTGTAGGGTGCAACATGTGTATAGAGAAGGGAATATATCTATTGACTACGCTGCCAATGAAGTGTTGAGGTGTAATGGGTGGACCCATTGGGTCATTAATCATTTCTTGATTTCATTAAAGGACAAGGTCCTAAAAGAAAAATTTGAATATGTTTACAACTTGCAAAGATGACGACTGGGAGAGGTAGATGAAGTGTGGGTGATCTTGTGATTTAAAGGGAATGAAGTATAATGCTGAGGTAAGTGGTATGGCATCATGCATGAAGATCTCCTCTAAAGGTAAAATTAATGATTATCTCTTTCTCGAGATGGTTAAGGATCACATGGCCTTAATCAATTTGATGAAGGGTGTCAATTCCAAGTGTGTTGATACGCCTTATATCTATTCCTCCCACATTTGTGAATATTTTCTTTATATGAAAAATAAAGTGCCATTAATTAGTTGTAAAACTAATAATGATCTTGCAGTCCAGGGAAATGTGTCATCAACTTTCTCTAAGAGAAATTTCTCAAAAATTACTTCATTTTTTGTTTCTTTCCAAACTAGTTGCAATAGCACCTTCTTCAAGTTTGGTAGGAAGCTGAAGTGGAGTGTGGTTATGAAGAAAAGTCTACAGAACTCAAAGAGCTTGCAGAGCACTAAAATGGGTGGGCTGAGGAAGCGCATGGAACCTCTGAACTACCAGCTGCTTAAAAAAAATGCAGACTTGTGGAGACTTTTTGAAAGAGCTAGTATGGTTCCCTTTTTCGAAGCCATGAGTGGATATAATGAAATTCTTACTACAAAGTTTACTAATTCATGGAGGAGGGGGAATGTGGAAATTAGAGCATTCAAATTTGAGGTGATGGTGCATTTTATTGTTGAGGCCACTAGTTTGTAGAATCGGGGAATCAAGGTGGCAAAAAAGAGTGGTGCTGATTACCAATCTTTTGTGGACAAATTTCTTCATGAAGGCTAGAATCTTACCAGATTCTAGAATGGTTACACAAGGCTTGATCTCCTGACTCCTTATGCACCCCTAGTGAGTATGTTTTTCATGCAATATTTCATGCTTGAAGGAAGATATATAAAAATGCGCGCATATCATTTTCCTTTGTTGAACCATATAAGGTGTGATGAAAGAATCAATTTGTCATTTTATTTACTTTCTTCCCTAAAAATTAACATTGAGAATGGTGTGAGTCCTCTCCTACATCAAGGATTAATGCTTTCCCTTTACAAGCATGCTTTAGCACTAAACCCTCATGGAAACCCTTTATATACCAAACTGGATAATGAGAACCGTAATGCTAGTATTGAGAACTGTAATGCTAGTGATAATGAGGAACCCTTAGAGGAGGCATACCCTGCTGAGGATCCTAACCCTCGACCCCCTCCCATTGTTACTATTAGAAATGAACTAACCACTGATGAAAGCCCTTCCCCTACTACCAAAAGCTCTAATCCCTCAACCCCTATGGGTTTGATGAATGTTGTTAAAGGCCCCTTTGAGCTTGAGCTTGATAAAGTGACTTTGAAGAAGCGTAAGCATTCCCCTCTTCTCCTAGAATTCCCAAGTCCAAGAAGTTGAAAAAAGAGCCTAAAATTTAGAGTGAATTCATTACCATGAGTGAAGAAAAGGAGGGTATGAAAACTAAGGACTTGAAGGATAGGAAGCAGTGTCAGGGTGGTGGTGGTCATAGATCTACACACCTGGACAAGGCTACATCCTAGGATAGGAAAGGGAAACAAAAATTCACTATCCATGAGGAGGAAGAGTTGGAGGTGGAGGAATTTGAAGCCCAGGTTGATCAAGAAAGTGATGGGATGAAATTTAAAGATGCTACATATGACATGGGTGAAGAGGAAACTGAGGAAAATGAAGATAATATGGAGGATGAGACTAAAACTAAAGATATTCAAAAGAATGATACCCTAACTACTCCCAAATATGGGAATACTGGCAGTGATACTACTATTGAAGACTCTAGCATTGATTATCTAAAAAGCTAACTAACCTACATGTAGGTGCAAATGGACAATATGGAAAAATCTCTGGTCATGCTAACACTAATAGAATTTGGAAAATAAATGACTACGTGACTAAAAATTTTAGTCACATGACTAAAACTAATAGAATTTGGCAAATAAATGACTAATTTGATCAACATAAGTGACTAATTTGGTCATCAAGTAAAATCACAACTAAATAATTGGTCAGAAAAATAAAAATGACTAAATAAATGACTATTACTCCTCTATTCTTTTGAATTTGAATTTGATCATAATCCATAGAGCTTAAGCCCCCCTCATGGGACCCCTACCTAAGTAGGCCATTTGGCCGCTTAGGTTTCTTGGTGCACCAAAAATACCTATTGCGTGGAAGGAATTACCTCTCGGTGCAGTCTTAAGGCCTTCATATATTTTATAAAAAAAAGTTAACATTTACATTCTTGAACTTTTATTACTCATTATGTTAATGAATCGTTAATGTTTTTAACTATGATTTGAAGCCAGTTTTATTTTATTGTTGTGTTAGCATGTCAAATGTATCAAAGAGCAATTGTGGTCAATTTCACTAATGAAATATGATTTAAACAATCCAATTGCATTTTGAGGGCTATCTTGCAAACACTTTCATTTAAATAGTACATATATATTATCAATCATTTCAATCCATTTGAATGGATCATTTAAGGAATCAAGAATCAATAGTGCTATTCCCATAGTCCAGCATGATGGGGTCAAAGACGAAGCATTTTAGGGAGTCCTAACTTCACCACACCTAATCCCAAGAGCGCGAAGTATGTTAGGGAGCCCTAATCTAGATTTGTCTAAATTTATTTCATTCCATTATTTAGCACTTATTATTATTATTTTAACCTAGCCACATGCAACTAGAATTTGTAGCACATCCATGCACAAACACATACTCTCTAACAAATTAACATACATATAATTTTCTATCGGCGCAATCCTTGAATATCCTTTAGGTGCAAGTGTTAGTATATATTCCTCTCTCTATATAGAATTGTCTCCCCCTCGATCTCTCTCTTTTTCCTAATCTCTCCAAAGATCAATTAAACTATCAAAAATTTAATATATTAATTTAATTTGTTCTATGTAAGAATTTATTAATTATTAATTATTAATTATAATAATTTTATATTTATATTATTTAATATTTTTTTACTATAGAATACAATATATAATAATAAAATAATCATATAATAATAATATAACCTATATATACTATTAAATATAATAATACATATAATTATATTATATATAATTTAATCTTATTACTATTATATTAAATATATATAATATATTATATTAATTTTTTATGATTAAACAAATCTTAAATGTTCATCATTTTTTGCCATTTTTTTGGTTGCTTTTCACCATTTTGTGCTACTTTTCCCACCACTATTGGTTCCCACTCCTCCAAACTCTTCCTCGCTAATATTGACCTTCCACTTCTCCAATTTGGTGAGCTGCATCCTAAAAATAAGGTTTAGAGCAATGGTTTTAGAGTATGTTTATTAAAATGAAAATTACCGCCAAGTTCCTAATAATGTGCACATTTAGGTTTTGACATTACGACATCTTTTACCCTACGTAGTTTAGTATACAACAACATTTTCTACTGGCACACATTTCTTTTACAGATGTCCATACCCTATTCCAAAGCTCCCATTTTCGCGTAGGGAGGATGCTTGGAAAGGAAGAGTATATGCTGGCACAGGTGGTGAATGACATTTTCTATTTGGCACAAGCAGGCTGGGATGTTGGAAATGGCTTTGCTTCCCCAAACTATTCCTCTTTGGTATTGACCTTTCACTTCTCCAATGTGGCGAGCTGCAACTTGAAAATAAGGTTTCGTCGCGGGTTCAATGTTTTCTTTTTTTGAACTCAAGAATCTAAGTAAGCCCTAAAACCCTAATATTTTCAAATTTTGTTTACTGTGAAGCAATAGTTTATGGCATAATTATTAGGGTTTAAGAAAATTTTGTTTACTTAAACCCTAATAATTAAATCTAAGTAATTCCTTAAACCCTGATATTTTCAAATTTTATTTACTGTGAATAAATTGAAGCAACAATTTATGGGTGTAATTATTAGGGTTTAAGAAAATTTCATTTAATGTGAATAGATTAAAGGTTGAGGATTTTGGCTTTACACCCACTTGTTGCATTTGCTTAAATTTTTCTAAGGAATTTTCAAAAAAACCCATTTTGAACTTATCCTTTAATCATGGCATTCCATGATATCACATTTCTTCGAGGAATTTTTGGAAACAGATCGCTTGCCTTGTCTATGCTTCCACATTTTCATGTATGTCTAGCAAGGTACTTATAACTACAACATATGACAAAAAAGTCCCTACTGTTATGCTTTGATGGATGTTCCTTCATTATTACTGGATATCTGATGTAGTACATATTATTATAGTGCAAGCCTATTTTTCAGATTGTTTCATTTAGCACCACCAATATTCTCCACAAGAACATTGACCCTGTTTAAAATGATGGAAATGGTTCACATCTCTTAGAACAATTTCTCTTGCAATTGTTTTCATTTACTTAATTATAATAGATTTATGTAAAAGAGATTCTATTCAGAACATCATCAACATCTGAAGAATGTGAAGTTGTGTAAAAGAAGGAAAAACTCCTTAGTTGATGCCTTCTTATAATAATCTTTTCTATTTTTTTATGACAGATATAGCTCTTTAGTATTTTAACCATATTATGTAATATGATATGACATTTTCTTATATGCTTCTTGTGAGCATGGACTGATTAGCTGACAATACTTTGCTCTTACTTTGGAGGATATAATAGTGTTTCCAACTCTTTCATATCACCATTATCAAGCTTGATGTTCATTGAAAATCACTATTATTAGGCTTCAACAACCATTATCCCTTTGTGACATAAATGCCACTATTTTTGGACCCCCCATTGTGTTAATATTACATGGTAAGCTGATCTTCATCCTTTATGAAAGTGATCCTAATGTTGGATATCATTGTTCTTGCTTTCCATTGCTTCATTGTTGTTATAATCTTGTGCTTTCACTAATATAATGATAATGCTCTTTGACATTCAATGAATCTCATTGACTTTAACCCCTTTTCACTATGTTCCATGGTCTTTTACATCTTCTTTGTGCATGATATCAAGTCACATGACATTCATAACAACTGCTATTATCTCCTTCATTTTGCTATGATAATATGTTGCATTACCTTCTTAATGGAAATAATTTGAAGATTTAGTGGTTTTTTGCATTTGTATCATGCACTGTAATTAGCCTATATTTGATGCAAATGTTGTAAAATTACATTTAGGAAAGCATAATAGTTTGTATCATTTGTGATACTTCTGCTTTATGGAAGGAATCTCAAGATCTAGTTTACTTTTGTTTTTCTAGTTTGTTTGAGAGATTTATCTTGAAGGTCATTTACTAATTGCATCTTTATGTCTGATTTTCCGGTCATGGTGGTAGCCTCTTCTCCTTGAGATCAAGGTATTTTTCTGATCCATGCTCTTATAAAGAATTGGCCATAATGTTTATGGTTTCTAGTTATTTTAATATTTGGTTTGAGTGGTGTACAATTTTGTGGGTATATTTCATTTGTATAGATAATATATATTATGGAAAAGATAAATTCATATGCCAATTTAGTGTATGGAACCTACTAATGGAACTCACATAGGTGGATTATTTTCCATTTACGTTAGATGATGTTCAAATTTTGTACTCCTTGGTCTAGAACTCGTGATCAACCAAAATGGTAAACTTCAACTTAGAAATCTGCCTAATACAAAATGTATACTTGAATACTGACGAATTTTTGCTTTTGAGCTCTAAGAGTCAATGTATATCAGAAATTTGTATTGTGCTTAGTTATTTAGAGAGATTTCTCTCTTAGCTTGGCTTCTTCTTTTAGGAACTGAATACATGGGACTTCTGTCAAAGTGACCTTACTCATTTAAGGTGAAGTATGTAGGGGAGGAATACCAAGAGTGGGGAAGCCTATGTTGGGGTTCCCCATGCCTATTGAGTCAGGTCATCTAACCAAAATACAATATAAATATTAGTATGTGCTAAAGCTAATGCCTAAGAGTTTCATTTCGGGTGTTTGAATGACATGGGAAACCTTTTCAAAACTACTTAACAAAGGGGGTTTTATTTTTGTAAGAAAATAGGGTTTCTCTATAACTTGTGCATTAACTCATTTGATTATGATGCATCTATGTGTCATAATACAATTTTTTCTGTTGTCTAGTTTTTCTTCAAACATTGACTCTGAAAGTCACATCAAGTGGCTCCTTATCATTCAATAAATGACCCTTTACTCTTTTAATCACTTTCACAACTCATTCAACTGAATTATGTATTGGCTTCTCCTCCTAGTACTGCAAATAGTGCAAATCTATGTTAACAGAAATAGAACAACAAAGGATTATCATATTCACTAACCTATTTTTTAAGAAACTATTGATTCTCAAGTTCTTTACCTTCTTGCAACCATTTGATATCTATTCATAATAGTTTTCTTTTGATCTAGAATCTCGGGCTCTCTATTGAGATGGAATTTTATTCAACCAATCTTGATGGGGCTTAAGGTTCAATGTACATTTGAATGCTATTAGTGAGATATTTACAAATGCCAAAGACTGAGAAATTTATTGTAGGAATGTTTGTTTCTCACTTACTTCCTTTTTTGAAGTATTGTAAATGGTGGGCTTGCTTGGCAAAGTGATTTGAGTAAATTAATGTCAAGCATGTGGCACAAAAAATTCATTGTTGTGCTTTTCTTTCTATTCAGTAATGTTGGAAAACTTCATGACACACTATCCATTTAATTCTAGAAAATAGAGGGAAATTTTAGTCAATTAATGTCAAGCATGTGGCACTGCAAATTTCATTATCGTGTGTTTCTTTCTGCTTAGTAATGTTGGGAAACTTAATGACCTGCCACCATATTTAATGCAATGAAGACTGTGTCACCAGGCTAAAAAAGTTTCTTTGCTTAACCACATCTTATATGTATATTTTCCATGAAAATTCACTTTGGATTCCTTTCCCATCTAGCCTGCATTTTAGGGTTTTTTGTTAGCACTTAGCAGTGACAAGGAAATCATATCTAGCATGGGATTAAACCCAGGCGTGTTATTATTAAGATTATGATCTCATAATGCACATCCAATTTGATAAGATTGGAAATATTAATAATCTCAATTTTATTCATTGAATTAATTCATTTGTTATATGTGAATTGTCTGCTTCTATTCCTTCTTGGTGCATATCTTGGATCTCCACTTCTTGACCCGTGTTTGGTTGCATGAACATTTGAAGAATTTTTGAGATTATTTCTTAAACTTATATATTTTTACAAAGCATGCTGATTGGCCTACCATTCTCAAGTTCCTTTAAAGGTCATGTCCACACCCAACCAAGTCAATTATCTATGTAGAGTATTTACTATTTAGCTTCATATAAACTAGAAAGTGTGAGGTTTCTACTTTAGTTCCTAATGTTTTATTTGGTATGCTAATGCCTATATGCATTTGTGTTTGATTTAATGGATATATGATGTTTACTGCACATTGGTGCATTGTCAGAGAAAATGACAGAAAAACTAAGTTAAGAGAAGAGCATTGATTTAAATTTTTTAGGAATGTCTACTAATGAGTATGTGCCTTTACTTTTTTTGTTTTTTTAGAGGAAACTTTCCCAAAGATTTGAACATGTGAAATCAGTAGATCTTCATCCAATAGAGCCATGGTAATTGCACCTTTTCTTATTGAACTTGTGAAATTTTAGGGGTTCATAGCTTGATTTACTTGAAAATTTGCATTTAGATAATGCATTTGATCAATATTGTACTCTGTCCATAAAATATTTTGATGTCTTTAGAGTTCAAACAATTGAAGAATGTTTTGTTGCTTTAAGTTGGAGCATTTCTAATGTTGCCAAATAGAATGTAATAATCCATTTTTTGATATATCATAAATTCCAAAGGATTCCAAATTTTTAGATTGATATAAAATTCACCTAAAATTTGTTACTACTTAGGTTTACATCATCATATATGTCTGCTGCATTTTTTGTGTTACCAAGATAGAAGGAAAAACATCAATTACATTACTATGTTAGAAAATATTAATACACCTTCCAAAAGGTGGTTCCCGTTGAATCACTATTGTGGTTCACTTACTGGTACTAACTAATTTGTTGATATGTATTTCATTCAATAAATTCAGGTCCACTTGTGCACCATCTTCTTTACTTATTCTTTCAAATCTATACTATATGTCATCAATTCCTGTAGGTTGTAATCTCTTATCATCACATGACAAGTTTAAGAATTTCTTACACAACTCCTATAATGCATTATAGTAGCTTTTTTTCTTAAATATATTAATTATTTTCTATAAACATAGCATACTTGGATATCATATTCAAGTCTGTAATGAACAGTTATCTCAAAGATTGAATTTTGTTAACCTTACTTGAATTTTGTGTGTATACTATATAGTTCTTCAAATTACTGCAAATTTTTCTATCCCCTGTCAAAAGGTGGGCTTCTAATTGCTTCTATTCTCTAGTAAGAAGCATTAAAAGTATCTTTCTCTTTGTTCTAACTCTAGAGGACAGATGGTGACTTTTCTCAGGCTCAACATTTGTCAAACATCCATCATTAGTTTTTAAAATCTGGAATATTGTGTGATTTGTTTTGTCTTGAATACTATAGTTAAGAATTAATATTTCTGGGCGATGTTATAGTGAACAAAAAATTGTAATATTTTAGCCACAATAAACTGATCGTTCTGTTTGTTGCTCCTCATGTAGGATTCTTGCAAGTCTTTATTCTGGAAGTGTATGCATTTGGAATTACTAGTAATAGGTAATGGCCATTTCTAGGTTGTATTAGTTTTGGAGTAGTTTGGTTGTATTCTTTCTTGGGTGGTTTGATTTGCATTATTATTTTCACTTTTATTATTTCTTATCTACTTTTTAACCAAATTTAAAATGTACTTTGTCATGTTTATTGTCCAATTCAGTTTAGTCATCACTGCTGTAATTATGAAACTTAAATGTACCAAAACTTAATCATTTTTTCTTTGTAATTGAAAAAATATATAGATGAAAAAACCTACACTAGGTCTCAAAGATCTATCATGTAAGAATATACCAAAAAATATGATAGGAATATCATGTGTGTTGAGAAAGGTGAAGCAACAGTGGTATTGAATGAAATTGTCACGTAATACACCTTAAATATCTTACCATAAGCATTCCTTGATGTTAATGAGAAAGGTAAAAGGGAATGGTAATTTTTCTAGGTCATCATCAAGCTAGCCACTATTAGGCATATGAGGCTCTAGTACGTATTCCACTTAGTGATAATTTTAATATTTACCTTATAAATTATTTAATAGGGTGTCCTACAAATATAGGATACATATATTTAGAAAAAAGAAAGGACCAGGGATCTCCTAAAGTTTTAGCTTTAGACAATTCTCCTGCACCTGAATGAGTTTTTGCAGCTCTAAATCAATTTCCTCATTGCTTAGAAGTTTCTATAACACTATTTTCAATAATGGACCTGCCTCTTGTAGGTCTGTTGTAAGATTGAGTCTTTGGAAAGAGGCTTCTTCTTTAGTAACCTCTTTGACACTCTTAGAGGTGCAACATGTGATCGGTAATGTTCTCCAGCTAAATAGAATATTGTACAATAATGGGTTGGTACATGATTTCATGAATGAATCTTGTAGGGCCCTTTTCTACCCTTGAATATAATATTATTCTAGTTCATCCAAATTTTTCCCTATTTAAAATGATTGAAATGGCTCACATCTCTCAGAACAATTTCTCTTGCAACAATCTTGGAGATGAATTTAGATATAGTGTGGCAATAAAAACATACTTGAAGGTTCTTAACAACTCTAATAGTTGTACCAGGTGCCATGTTTAACAAACCAAATGCAATTTATAACTTTTCACCATGGTGGCGATAAATGATTCTTATAATCTATTACCTTCATCTTCAAGCCACTTTCCTACTTGCATAGCTTTCCCATGTGTCAGATGATATGGCCCCCCACACAAAACACAAAATTACTTTTATGGGTCTTCAACCAACTGCTATCCATGCATCTTTTAATTCTCTATCTTTCATCAATCTCTTTACTATTTGAATCTCGTACAGATGTTTTAGAGAAGAACATAAGTTGCAGCATTTTTAGGATCCAACTAAAAAGTAGTGTTGTTGGAAATACTCAGCCTATATTCATATATGATCCACATGTACCACATATTTAACTAGCATCTTAGTAATAATGTTTAGGATGTCCTCAATATAGCCAACATGGGCATGAAGGTCAACCATACACACCTAATGATCAAATATATATAAATTGTAATAAGGGTTACTAAAGTATAAAAACTCATCTATCATTAAACTTGCATGAACTTAGAACCCAAGAAAGCTTACAATGTTAGGATGTGTCTAGGAGGTCATTAATTCAAATATATTTTGAGAGGTCCCTTGCAAAATCCATTTTGTGCGCATTTTGCAATCAATCATTTCATTCCATGAGATGACATCTCTTTTGAGGCATTCTGTCAAACAATTCAGGGGTTTTGTCTATGATTCCACATCTTGCATATATGTCTACCAAAGCATATCCAACTATAACATCTGACAAAAATTCCCCTACCATTATGTTTTGGTGCATGTTCATAGCCCATCCCAAAGCTCCCATTTTGCTAGCTAGCAAAGAGGAACCTAACAAAAAAATATTTTATAATTTTCCAATTGCACTCATTTGAAATTTTCAAAAGCCTTTCAACAAACAATTTTCTGCAAAACTTGCAATCATTGCATTATATGAGATGACATCTCTTTGAGGCATTTTGTCAAACAGTTCATGTGCCTTGCCTGTGCTTCAACATTTTGCATGCATATCTACCAGAGCATTTCCAACCATAATATCTAATAGAAATCCATCTTCTGTTATGCTTTGATGGATGTACATACCCTGTCCAAAGCTCCCATTTTATTATAGGTAGGGAGTATGCTAGCAAAGGTTGTGGAATCTAGTTTTACACCTGCCAATTGTATTTTCTTGAATTTTTTTAAAGCCTTTTCAACAAGGTAGCTGGAACCCTCCACTCACATCTACATCCTTTGGCTTAATGGTAGTTGGCTTGGGTTGGCATTCAAAAACTGAGAATTTGAATCCCATTAGTATTTTGTTTCAACCTTATAACTTCAAGGTTTAAATTCAAATAACACTTCTACACATAATTATACAGATTGCTTGATTATGTTGTAATTAAAGAAGCATGATCATGGAGGTTGCACATTGTAGTCTATAGATTGATACATTGTGAAAGAGACTAATTGTATTTGGAATTTGTTTCTTGGTTAATATAATTGTAGTTCTATTTTTCCCTTGTTGGTTTTTCCTCTAAAGGTTTTCCCACATAAATCCTTGTCTCATGTATATGGATTGCATATTGTTTCCATGTTGTTTCTAGCCTCTGAAATAATACAACAAATATAACTATATTTGACACACATCTTAAATTGTCCCATATCCCAAATTCATTGTTTTTCCTAAAATAGGGATTAATTTCCCAACAACTTAGGGATGATTTACATCTACAAACTAACTCTCCTTTCACCTCCTTATTCCTCCCCTACATTTTAGATTATTCTTGAAATTTTTATTATTCCATTAAAAGCTATTTGATGTTTCTCTATAGGGATACAATCTTATTTCAAACTTTGAACTTGTCATGAACACAAATTGTAAGGCCACTTACACACTTGCCAATTTTCTCTTCATCTTCTTTTGTATGATCATATTTTCTTGTTAGCCTGTAAGAATTGATTTTATCTTTTACATTCCAATCTTCCTTCAAATTTTGCAACTACTTGAGAGATGCAGTCCTAGTTGGAATACCCACAATGGGAAGCCAACTCAAGAAGCCACTCATACAAAAGGCAACATTTTCACAACTTTTTTCAGAAGTTGATAATCTTATGACAAATTTTATAGTAATTTATTCTTATAAATATATCCAAAACCTCAAGTCCCTCTATAGATGCTCAAAAATTGCAACAAATTTGAAAATAAAATATCTGCAATGGACTCTCTAAATCTCAAATTTCAACTACAGCCAAAATATATGACTAATTTATCTTGACGTAACAATGGCTTCAATTCACACTCATTTAATTTGTTGATAGGCCATGAAAGTGATCATAGGACCACACCTTTAGGAATGTTACAATTGATATCACACAACTTTCCTATGACACCCCCTGTTGTTCTTGTCTCTTTGACTTGAAACATTTTGCCAACGTTAACTCCCTTGACTCCCTTTTCTTGACAATCTCATCTTGCCTTTATTCTATCAATATCTCCTTTTAATTTGAGGGGTTGTGGGATAATTTCTAGTCACTAAAAAGAGTTGATGCATCCATTAGTTGATGAGTTGCACCCAGAAAATATTGTAGTGCTCACAGAGTACGAGCTACTTATAAGTGCATACAAAGAGGATGTATATAATTTCTTATCTGGGTAGAACATTTTATATTAACATGGTCACATGGTTGGTATGCATGTTCTTTAAGTTTAAACTAATTGAGATAATGTAATAATAGTATTCTAGAATGCAGTTATGCAAGCTAAAGTTATACTTTCATAAAATTCTAATTTAATCAAGTATAATCATTTGCTTGGAGTTGCTCGAATATGAGTTGGACTTCTACAAGAAAGGTCTATAGATCATATAGTCATCCAATAATTCAACAACATAAGCAAGATCACAAAATATCAACGACTGTCAATTTTATTGTTGTAGAAAATGAGCTATACTTGATATTGAGGTCCTTACCATATGTACTACTTGAATCCATTAAAATATAAAAAAGTACCTTTAATTATAAAATTCTTAGCCTACATATGTTATAATAAAATTGAGGAATTGTCTTTATTGAACCTCATGGAGTTTGTGGGATATTAATGAAACCTTTTTGAGAATGCTATAATATATTTAGTGGTCTGAGGGGATAGTGAATGATTTATTCATTTATTCAATTATGTAAGGAAACATTGGAAATTTTGATTTATTTCTTCTAGGATCAATCTATCCCACAATGCAACATTGCACCTTTAGTGTAAGTTTGTTTAGTAATAAAATTTTACACCTAAGTAAGCATTTGAACCATCATGCATAACTGTTAGTTTAGGCTTAAAGATTGTCTCATATGGCAGTTGTAGAAGCTTGTCAAGAATCAAGATTATTTCATATTCCATTCAAAATACTTCACATCTCTTGGCTTACATTGTTTCTTAATGTTTATATAGGTTCATTCTAAAATTTTTATACAACATATTATTTATAGAAAAGTTCCCCATTGGATCCAATAGTAATTGCAACCAACTACATGGAATGAATAGGACCATTACTTGTGACCTTTACATATTAACTCTTTGTATTGACAAATTGGATGCCCTACAACATGCCATCCATTAAATCCTCTTTCAAGAATAAGAATCTTCTGAATGATTGATGGTCTCACCAAGGTATTTTATGATAAATTTTATGCAAGCATACAAGCACAAGAGGGCCCACATACCTTTCTTAAGGAACAATGAAAGACAAGAGTATATTTTTCCTTCATCTTCTGCAAAAGATTTAGGTTTTGTTCATAGAATGTTTCATTTGCATAGTGAAGGGAACTTGTTGTGTGGCCATCAAATTTCCTTTCCTCATCCCTGACATCAATGATAGCTACATTTGGGGATTGGTGGAGTTTAATCAGCTCTGGAGCTATGGTATAACTGACTTCCAATGGACTTGACATTCTCAATTCCTATTTTTCTCCAACGAAGTCTCCACTTATAAAGTATAAACAAAGTACATTTTATATTGATTTTGAAAAATGAAATACTTGTACTCATTTATATGTAGGTAATCAATTATTAAACAACATAAAGGAAAACCTAAGATACAAAGGTATGTAACTATAATAGAATTTTTTTGGTGGCTTTTATTTTAAGCAAGTTTGGCTTTTAATTTTTATACCAATAAAAATTTGGATTACTTGCATGAGTCTTTCATTCGTGTGCTATGGGTCCTTTGGCATTGTGAAGTAACTGGTGAAAATCCCATATGTGCTTCAGTAAGTTCTTTACTTTCATATGTAGTCCATGTAACTACATTTTTATTGGTAAAAAAATATTAGACTTGGTATTCCTTGGTACTTTCTTGATAGACTATTGCAATGTATACTGCATATTGATTGTACTGGATTCTTGCAATGTTTACTGGATATACTACATATTGATAGTACTGAAATGTAAATGCTTAATTTTTGCATGTTTAGGTCAATGTAGTAGATCACAATATAAAGGTGATGGATGAAAAAAAACTACCAGATATTTTGATTTCAAAGAACACACAGGTTTGTCTGTGTTACATGTAAAATAATTATTGGTTTTTGTAAATGTCTCTTTGTAACTCTTAAAATTTACTCTACTGCAATTGCCTTGTTTGTGGAACAAATTTATGACATTCTCTTCGAGATGGAAAACACTATTAATATTGGTGTTTGAGAAGTGAGTTTTTTATTTGAGTTGTCCTTCTCTCAATATACACAACTACATGGTAATTTATTTTAGCTACATTTAGTTGCAGATTTGGATTCAGGGTATTTGAAATCATTTTTGTAGGGTGCAAATGGTCTGTTGGCATTACTACCAACACATCCTGTGTTGTTGGTAGATTTTAAGGTGTGCCATTTTTCTAGCTGTGCATTTAGTTAATTATCTAAAAGGTATTTGAAATTTTTTATTTTCTTTTCAATGGTTGGGGAGAAAAATTGAGAGATTGTATTACATTGCATTGTATTCAATGCTTGTGTTTCTCCATTTCTAGTTCTATTTTAACAATGCATTTATGTTAGGTTTTGCATCAAAGGAATACAACTGAAGCTCAACAACTATTACAAACACAATTTTCTACTAGCACACACCTTCTCTACACTTTACAGGTCATTCCTAACTCTCTTTTTTGTAGTTACATTTATTTATATTTATACTATTCATATTTGGTTCTATTGGCTCTACTTGTTTTCTAGAGACACACTGGTCCTTTGTTGCCAATTTTTTCTTTTCATTATGAGTTGTTCCTTCACCCAAAGATGATCTTGTTTTGAATCCATAGTTGTATTTATATATTTGAATTAAGTGAATAAATTTCTTTGTTCTTTAGAGATAGTGTGTGCATTTTGTATTTCCCGTGTGTTGTAGTTAAGATTGATAATAATTGTAAGCATTTCATACTTTTTAATCTCATCTCATCCCTAAAGTGGTTGTATGACTACTTGTATAGATTCTAGATGGTATTGTCATGCTTGTATCCCATTCTCTTGATGAACACACACTTGATTTCTGAAAATGCTTTTTAAAATATGGAGGATTATAGTGAGTTTCTCTCTTATGTTTTGTCTAATATGATAGAAATACATTACTTGTTTATAATGAATATTTTTCTCTTGTTAATAATGGATTGAAGAGTTGTGGGTAATATGAATCTTCTTAATTAATAGTGGTGATAGGCTCTAGTGTTAGCTTGAAAGTAGATCAAAGACTTCAAACAAAGCAAATTTGTTTGCACTTTCATTTTGATTTATTTATTTTTGTCTCTTTTTTTGAGTGTTCATGAATAATTATTAATTCAATTATGGGTTCCATGAATCATTTATATCATATTCAATTCATAAGTATCTGTTGTTACCCCTTTTACAATACTTTTTCATATGCTCCTTTGTTGTTTACATTGACTTCCCAAACACATCAAATAAAATGAACTAGTCTGTATTGCCCCATCGGTGGGATGTTGTGTTATCTTCCACTGATATGTTCTAGTGTTGTCGATATGCTTTATTCTGGCCATTAGGCAAATGATAACATTTGTTCCACCAATACACTTATGTTACTTTGATGTGTTCACCTTTGTTAACCCTATTGGTACATCAGGGAGAGTCCTTTGGAAGTTTGCTCAACGAAGTGTTGTTACATCAATATTTGTGTTGTGAGTTGCTTTATCGGTCTATCGGTGGAGCTATGAGGGGAGTTCCCCCAATGTAGTATTGTTAGGCCGATAGTGTTAAATTTCTAACAAAATTTTCTATATATTTATCTTAGTTTGATAAAGTTACATAGTTTGAATTTATAACAAATTGTGTAAATAAAACAAATGGATCCCCATAGTTGTCACCTTTATTTCTCTTATTGGACACTAATGAATTTCCATGAATTATTTCTTTTTTATTTTGTTTATAATTTAGGTTCAGGATTTTTTGATTAAGTTTTTCTATTAAAAATAAATAGGCAACATTTAATCAAGCTACATGTATCACATTAAAGTTTTAGTTTATCGAGTGATGTCAAGTATGTAAACCATTGAAATTACAAGAGCTATTAATGGAGATTTTTCATTTAATCATATATTCAACACAAATGTTTTATAGGTACAAAAGTAGCATTTCTTGTAATAAATAGAAACCAAATAGGCAGAGACAAAAATGTATAGCCTGTGTTTCCCAAAAAATTATCACCATCTGTAGGTTCAAATTTCTGAATAGTTTACTAGTTCATTTTAAAGTTTAGAAAGAGATTTTAATGTATTCATGAGCTGGCTAAATTATTCAAAAGGTTTGGAATGATAAGTTGTTATTGTGAACATTGAAAACATTGCTTAAGTTACATTCATTGCCTCTATGTAGTTTTTCTTTGTTTCTCTTTTTTGATAATTTATGGAGGGTGTGTATAGGGGCCTTCACCATTAGATAAAATGAGAAAAATACATAAGGGGTAGTAGTATGGGCACTAAGGTCACCAAAAATACATAAAAATAGAGCCATAAGAGAGGCCCACCTACTGAAGAAACCAATGACAGCATGGGAAATAGTATTTGACAACTTTAAATGAAATCCAGGGCACACAAACACTTATACGATATTGATTAGATATTACTATTAGTTTATGAAACCTTAAGAGGTATTTAATTTTTTGGATATGATATTCTTGTTTGTATGAAAATTTTTATGGTTATGGGAATGGTGAGATGTATTCATAGTAGTAGCATCGATGCATTTTTCTTGTTGAAGGATCCTTTATCAATTGTAAAATTATGGGCATGTTCTTTATTAGAAATTTGATAAGGACAAAGGAAAGGACATTGGATCAATAGCTCACACTTCTTTGGAACAACATATATCATTGTACAATATGCATTATAGTTCATCCTTGCATTGTTCCTTTGTCTCCCCAGGAGAGTCATTAGCTAATCTGAGTTTCTAATTTTGAAGTTCTTGTTTTTCTTGCTACTAGATTATTGGTGTTATTGTTCTTGTTTGATTTAATATTCATCATATGGTGTGCGCTAATAAGTGGACCTGGGAGGAGCTAGATATCCTCCCAAAAGTTTTCTTGTTCTCTACTTCTGATTATTGGTGAAGATTAATAACAATACTTAGAGTAGCAAGCATAAATTTTTATGATTTAAGCATATAAATGTGCTCATTATTAGATCTTGGTTGCATTTTCATTTTAATATCTGTATTTTCATTTTAATAAACATATTCGAAAATGCTCATTGAAATCTTATTTTTAGGTTGCAGCTCATCAAATTGGAGAGGTGAAGATGCACTCTTTACTTTCATCCAACCATGACCAATGAGATTTCTAGATAGGAAGTTTCCATCCTTCTCATTCGAATCCTTCCAATCTTCTTTCAAGGGTTGTCCAACTAGAATGGGAGGGCAAAGTTGCTCTGAATTGGGCAATATATGCACCACAAATAATATAACTACATTTACTATATATTTTCATGTCTTTTCTCCCTTCAATGTTTGTAGCATTTGTATCATATCTTGGATTTGTCTTCCATGGCAACCAAGAGTGCAGTGAAGGATGTATTTCTTGGATCTTTGTTTATGTAGCTGTATGTTGTTTGTAATTCCTTTGGTTATGTAGTTGTTTGTTTTTTTTATTTTTATTTTTCATGCAATACAAAAAAAACATTTGAATATCTATGATATTTCAACTTTATATGCATAAAGTTGTTTGTTGATTGTATTTTTTTTTCATGTTAATCCAATACAATTTTTTTTTTGAATATCTATGATATTTGAAGTTTATATGTATAAATTTGTGAGAATTAATTAAGTTAGATTCGATTTATAACTTGAATCATTGATTCACTCAAATAAATGACTAAACCATGACTAAATAAATGACTACTGTGACTAAAATAAATGAATACAATGACCAAATATATGTATATGACTACAATGACTAAATTAATGACTAAATATATGACTAAAGTAATGACTAGATAAATGACTACCATGACCAAATAAATGACCAGTTAACAAAAATCAATAACTAAATTAATGACTAAATATATGACTAAATAAATAACTACCATTACTAAATAGATGACCAGTTAACAACAATAAATGACTAAATTAATGACTGACTAAATCAATGAACAAATCAATGACCAAATTAATGACTAAATCAATGACTAGATAAATGACTAAAATAGTTTAGTCATAAATTTGGTCACATTATAAATGACCGGAAATAAACTACTAATGGTCACATGACCAAAATTATTCATTTATATGCAATTTTTAGTAGTTTATTTAGTCATATATTGTTGTTTTTGTACTAGTGTAACCAGTTGATCGGTTGACATCAATGACAACACCTGCAAACTTTCCACAATACCTTTAGTCTTTTCATTCTTGCAATAGATAGAAATCCAATAGAGATTTTTTATGAAGAGTAAGAGAGAATGATAAAATATGTAGAAGAGAATATAGAATGGAAGAGTGAGAATGAATCAGAATGAGAGTGGAAAGAGGGGTTTTGTGAGGTTAAATGGGTAGGAAGAGTCGTTATACTCACATTCTTTCCACAATGGAATGTGTCATATGTTGAATGAACAAGACAATTGAGAGGGGGGTGAATCAGTTGTATCTTATCAAAAAATCAAAACCCTCACTAACATTCAGATCCACAAGTATTCATTAAACCCTTAAATTGTTATGATGAATTAGCATGAAAATAAAATAATATAAATTGAAACAACTTTAAGGCCATGCACAAGAGAACACTAGATTTACATGGAAAACCAAATGAGGGAAAAACCATAATGAGGATTAGCTCACAATATAAGTAATTGCAAAATTAGTTACAAAGTATCACTTCCACAAGGGGCACACTACCCTAAAAGGCTCACAACCAAGGCTCACTACTAGAACAAAAAAATAAGATAGAGAAGAAATGTTACATAAAGAACATGATCTCAATGCAACAAAAAATCCACCACAAAGCTCCAACACCTTCACAGTATGTTTGAATGATCGCAAACACCTCCTGCTCATTTCATTTGATAATCCAACACTTGAAAGTTTGCACTGATCTACTCAATTTAAAACCTTATAGATCTACAATTCACATCATTCACATCACACAGTTTTCACTTTCATCTATCTTGACCTCCTTCAACAATTCAACACATACTTATATCATCCTCAACCTTGATACCCTTTCCAAGGTTGGCTATGAACCTCAAACATGCAAATTCAAATTAGGTCGACGCCAAAACACTTCTATGGTAGATAGAAGTGAATTTAGACCACATCAAAACTTAATTGGTACCCAAATCAATAACACCACTCAACCACACACTACCACAAACCATATTTATCCTTCACATGTAGTGTAAACACCAAGTCAGTCGTTACCCATGCACACACCATTAAAATTTTAATTACATGCTTCCTCAAACCCAAGGATGAATTTCAAACCACAAACCATCTTGAACACAATCTATAATATTCCTCAAACAGCCTAAAATATAACAAACTCCTTCGCAACAAATTCCACTTGAAGAATGTACAAACTAAGTACACTCAGACAACTCTACCATACACTGTTACTTGAAAAAATATCTTCCAAAGCACCAAATCTCAAATACTCTTGACTGGAGTAAAATACCAATACCATCAACACACCTTCAAAATTGCAAGACTTGAAGCATAACTAAAAAGAAACACGAAGCAAAAAAATTTATCCTAAACACCTTTGCAATGCACAATCACACACAAGTGAACACAACTTCTACTATACAAAGATCCATCATCTCTTCAATATAACATCTTTGAAAACCTCTCACCAACATATCCTAATATCATAGGTAGATCTTCAACTTAGAAGAAATGTGGAGCAAAGCCAGAGCATCTCTTTGTAACCTAGAACAATAATGCAACTCATTGTTTCCTCTTTTTATAAAATTTTCTCAAAAGTACTTGGAAACCAAGCACTAGAGACACATGCAAAGCATCTCAGCACTACAACATCCATAGATAGAATATTATCAAAGTAACAATAGAGATATTGAATAAAATTATAAGCTATTAAGAACATGAATTATAAACTTCTAAATAACATAAACTGGTGATAACATTACAAGCTATAGATTATAGAATTAAAAACTAGAGAACTCATAGATTCTACCCCTAGAAGGGAAAATCCTCAACCATGGATGATAGTGCACCACAGGGACGTCTAAACCTTTCACTATTGTCCCTATCAAAACAACGAGTAAAATTCTTAAATCTACAATACCCAGTTCTTCCAATCCATACATCTACACACAAGATAAAGAGGGAAAAAATGTGGGGCTGTTAGCTCTCAAAAACATAGGTTTGAACCATGAAAGGTTGCCAAGCTTTCATGGATGTTTCAGGGTAATAAAACAAGGTTTGAAACAATCAAACCTTCTACTCTTCAGGTGAAACAAGACCTGGTGTAGTGTACCTAATCTAAATATGCAGACTTAACTTGCATAATTTTTTGTGTTGATTGGTCGAATAAGGGATGAGCTTGGACTTGTAGAGAAATTATCATGAGCCTATCAAAAGGAAAATAGTATATCGATAGGATCATATTCTAGGTCCCAACAACAGAGCGATGGTATTGGAAAAATGGAGTTACATCAGTAGGAGAGTAACGTTTCGGTGAGACAGTGATAAGAAGGTTTTGATGGAAAAGAAGACACATGGCATGGTGAAATTGGTTAATCCACATCATTTTTGTGGATTAAAGAGTAGTGACATGGTAGTGATGTGGATGTTTGATGTCTTAATGATGACTAGGTGAACCGATGGTGAAGTGTGAATGAGTTGTGTTATTGACGAGACATGGCCCATTTGGAAAGACATTCATGAATGTCTCTTTGACATTCCATGTTGGGTGGTAGTGGTCTAGGCATAGTGGAGCTTTATAGATGAGAGTTGGCTTGTCATTGAGATAATCTTGAATATCTCTCTGACATTCAATGTCTCATTGACATTTGTTGGTCATGCATTGTGTTGATGTTTGCATCGATGTAACATGAGGGTTTCAGTGAGAGATTTCCCAATATTCATGAATGTCTCTTTGACATTCCATGTTGGGTGGTAGTGGTCTAGGCATAGTGGAGCTTTATAGATGAGAGTTGGCTTGTCATTGAGATAATCTTGAATATCTCTCTGACATTCAATGTCTCATTGACATTTGTTGGTCATGCATTGTGTTGATGTTTGCATCGATGTAACATGAGGGTTTCAGTGAGAGATTTCCCAATATCTCTTCGACAAGGTGAGGGCAGAACAAATGGTGGGACTAACAGGGATGGAACGTATTAACAGTTGGTGGAAAGCAATAGGTAATTCACATCTTTATGAATTATGATGGGTGATGATCGATGAGATGGTGGTGGTGATGTCGATGTGACATATGTACTTCAGTGAGAGATATTTCAAGGTTTGTTTGAAATTTTGATGATGTCCAATAAGAGCTTTATCAATGTGACATATCTAGTTTGGTGTGAGATCACCCACAGTCTTAGCAAAATTTCAATGGAGGTGATGAATGATGATGGGAAATGTGGTGGATGGTGAATGGCAGGATGACACTTGGTAGAATGAGAAAAAATTGAATTCCACATCATTGTTGTAAAATTCATTCCCATTGAATGATTTAATGAAGCTACTAAGAACAATGTAACACCCAAAAGACCTACAAGTGATGAGCTGAGAAGAGTTGTGGAAAGATTATTTGTTGCAGGCATGAAAGAGGGTCTGTAACTACTATCCTCTAGTAGAGATAAAGTTGGGTTGAAGGTGTAGAGTTCCTCCACCAAGAGAGAGTGGGTAGAGGAAGCATCTTCCAAGATCTTTGTTGGGTAGAGGATGGTTGTGCGGGTGAGATATTTCCTAAAGTTGTGAATAGATTGCCGAATGTGAGGTAGTTCACATATGCAAACCTAAGGGTTTGAAGGTTTATTAAAGTATTGAGAGTGTGTGGATACCATCTAAAGGTGTTGAAGATTTGTAAATAGATCATTGAACATGAGGTAGTTTACATTTGTGAAACCTGAGGGTTGAGAATTTGTGTTGTTACAACTTGAGAGGCCTAAAAAAATGGAAAGGAGAAATAGTATTGTCATCAGATGGATTCTAAGGATTCCCAGATTAGAGGAAATCATAAAGAGATTGTGGGAAAGAGAATTTATAGAGATGAAGCAACAACTAAATGAATTGGAGGACGAGATTAGAGGGTGGAAATAAAAGAAGCCAAGAACTAAAGATAAATTTTATCTTTCTAATGATGTTTTGACTGCAAGAAAGAAAGAGGTTGCAGTAGAGCATCATGCATATGACACCAAGGAAGAGGATGTGCAAGTTGAGGAAACATAAGCTAAGAATGAAGGATGTCTATTAGCATAAATGAAGGTTGAATATGCAGAGGTTGTAGCAACAACAAAAAGCTAACAGTGATGGAGAACATTCAAGAAGAGGACACCAAAGTTAAATCAATAAAAGGGGATGAAAAAATTACATTGTGTAAGTTAATTGGTGATTCTAATTTTCTTATGAATGATATAAATGGAATGAGTGAATATTGTTAGAAACCAAGATCGATTGCAAACCAAATAGACCTTCCACGGAAAGAGGAAAACAAAAAGTAGAGATTGCATAAAACATGCAATTTGATATATTTGAAAAAGACCAATAATTACAAGAGATAATTTGCTTTATAAAAGCAAAGATTCCTAAACCTAATCTTATCTTGAGCAACAAGATAGCTCGATAAGATAAAGATAAACCTATACTTAGGAATTAAATAAATCCTAAGTAAACTTATGCTAAGTGTAATTAATAATTCCTGATCTTCACCAACCATGTTTTGCAGATAGTAAGAATCTTCACCCCCTTTTCTGACAACAACAAATGGTCCCAGCCAGAGAGCTTCAAATTTACCATGCTTTCCCTTATCCTGACATCTTGCATTCCACATTAACACCAAGTCATTCTCTTCAAATTTTCTATTCTTTGCCTTCATATAAAATAGATATTTCATTTGTGCCTGTAACGTCATGTTTTGACTCTGGGCCTCTCTTCTTACTTCATCAAGCTCAACAAGTTGTTCCATTTTGTCTTCCATAGGCTCAAGAACTTCCAAATCTTCTTGTAAAACAAACTTATAGATTGGCAACAAGTTCTGCAGAGGCATCCTGGCCTGTGCTCCATACACTAGTTCAAATGGTGATTTTCCAATTGCCCTCTTCACACTGATCCTATCAGCCCACACAGCTAGTTTTAGCTTTGAATCCCAAGCTTGCTTATTATGTTCCAGTATCCTTTTTATAATCTTTAAAAGACTTTTATTGCTTGATTCTACTTGACCATTGGCTTGCGGATGATAAGGAGCTGCATAAGAAATAGTAATGCCATACCTTTCACAAAAACTTTTGAATTCATCTAATCTGAAGCACATCCCATTGTCTGTGATTATCTTTAATGGAATACCAAATCTGGTGATAATATTGTCCATCAAGAAATTAGTTACTACCTTACTTGTAGCCTGCTTAGTTGGAATTTCCTCCACCCATTTTGTAAAATAATCAGTGGCAACTAGTATCCATCTATGTCCTCCACTTGACCTCTCTTGTATCTCTCCAATAAAATCAATTCCCCATTGATGAAAAGGGGCATTCGCTTGCAGAGGTCAAAGTGGCAAAGCAGGCTGATACTTCAATTTACCATAATTTTTTTGACAAGCTTCACACTTCCTCACATGTGTAAAAGAATCATTAAAAACTTTTGGCCAATAATACCCAGCCCTGAGAATCTTGTGTGCAGTTGTCTTTGCTAAGTAGTGACCCCCACAAACTCCTTCATGCATTTCACTTAGAACATGCTTGGCCTGTGATTCATCCAGACATAATAATAATACTCCATCTCTGTTTTTCCAAAACAAATCTCCATCAATGAAAACATACTTTGATGCATGTAACTTCAAAGTTCTCTTTTGGCTGTCACTTAGCCCATTTGGACATTTCATGTATTTAAGATAATGCATAACATCAATATACCATGGAGTGTGCTCAATACTTGCAATTGTAGCTCCTTCTTCAATATTGCAAATCTAATTTGCCTCAATATTGGTTTATGCCATCAGTCTTGCCAAATCTTGGCCTCTAACCAACTTAGTGATTTGTATTTCCATATCGAACTCTTGAATCTTGTTGATCCATCTGCACCTTTTCCCTGTGACTTCAGATTGTATTAAAATATCTTTAACAGCAGCATGAGGGACATAAGCAATCACTTTTGCTCCAACAAGATATGGTTTGAATGCTTTTACAGCTTTTACCAACGCAAATGATTTCTTTTCCATAATGTCATACTTCAATTTAGACCCTTGTAATTATTTACTAAAGAAAGACATAGGTTGTTCATAACCATCACCATTTTTTTGTAACATAATAGCAGCAATAGTATGCATTGAGGCAAAAGAAAAAATCTGAAAAGGCTTTGCAAAATCTGGAGACTTAAGCACAGGAGCCTCTTTGATAGCCCTCTTAATGGACATAAAAGCATCCACAGCTTCAACAGTCCAGTCAATCTTTTGTCCTTTCTTCAACATTTTAGATATGGGTTTGACAATCTCAGCAAAATTAGAAACAAATCTTCTGACAAAATTATTTTGACCAAAGAATGATTGTATTGCCTTGACAGTTTTAGGAATAGGGATTTTATCAATAGCTTCAACTCTCTCAGGATCTATTTTATTTCCTTCTTTTGAAACAATATGACCCAAAAGTTTACCTTCTGTAACTGCAAAATGACACTTCTTTGGATTTAAACTAATACCATATTCAAGAGCTTTAATAAATACCTTTTCAAGATGTTGCATATGATCTTCAACCTTTTTTGAGTAAGCAGTCAAGTCATCTTGATACACCACCATGATAATGTTAATCAAATCAGCAAATGCAACATCCATGGCTCTTTGGAAAGTTGCTCCAGCATTAGTGAGACCAAATGGAATTCTTATGTATACATATGTTCCCCAAGGAGTAGTGAATGCTGTCTTGTATTGCTCAGATTCCTTGACTTTGACCTGATTATATCCAAAAAATCCATCCATCATAGATAATAATTCACACCCTGTCACTTTATGCAGTATGGCTTCCATATTTGGTAGAGGATAATTATCCTTAAGAGACACCATGTTCAGATTTCTAAAGTCAACACACAATCTGATGTCACCATTCTTCTTTCTTACAGGAACTAGATTTGAAACCTAGGTTGAATGTCTAATTGGTTTAATGATTCCTCCCTCCCTGAGCTTAGTTAATTCCTCCTGCATCTTAGGTTCCAATACTAGATTTATTGGTCTTTGCTTCTGCCTAAAAGGCTTGGCGTCTGGCTTCAGTGGTATTTCATGCTGAAATAAATCTTCCCTGTATGCTTTCAAATCTTCATATGACCAAGCAAAAACATGTTTGTACTTTCTCAACAATTCTATCAACATTCTTCTAATTGCAGGGCTGATCTTCTTTCCAATGTAAACCTTCCTTGGTGCTATGTCAGTCCCCAAATTGATTTCTTCAACATCTTCCTTTCTGATTGGTATTTGCTTCATTAAAGATCTATCATTTCCATCATATACCCTTTCCAATGCCACTAGACCCCTGGGAAATTTATTTGTTTTGAGCTATAAGATCTCCTTGCCAAGCACAATTTGTTTGCCATCTACTTCTTCGAAAAAAGAATTGAAATCAATCTCCTGAGCTTCATACTGATCCACGCAATGCAGAAATTTCAAAAGATCATCATCATCATTGCAAACTTTCCAGCTATAAATTTTCTCAGGAACAATAGGCCTCATCTTGAACTCAATCTGTGATACACCAGCCAGTGTGATATCATCCCTTTTCAGTGCTACATTTGCTAAAAAATTGGCCATTATGTTTTTTGTCCTGTCAATCCACTCAATTGAAAAAGCATCAAATAATTCAATTGTGTCCCATACATCATTCCTATATTGTTTTAATCTTTTATGCTTTGCTGCATATTTTTATTTAACCTGTGAAACAACCAACTCAGAATCGCCCAAAATAGCCAGCAACTTAATCTTGTGTTTCACAATAATGTTCAAACCTGTCAGTAAAGCTTCATATTCTGCCACATTATTTGTACATTCTAATGCTAACAGGAAAGAATATTTAAAAGTAATACCTCCAGGCGAAACAAATACAATCCCAGCTCCATTACCTTCTTGCCTACAGGCCCCATCAAAATACATCTTCCAGACACCATTGCAATCAAGTGCAACATGTTTCTCAATTGGGTCACTATTCGCTAATTCTGGCTAAGCTGGTTCAATCCTAAAATTCCCTAGGTCAACATCACAGAAACAATTGATCTGATCTTGTGGCACATTTTCAACAAGTTGGTTCATTCTTGGTTCTTTGTATAACTTGACTTCCTGACCATTCACTAGTATAGTAGCATAAGATAAATCAAATTGAACATTCCCACCTACAGCTACAGTCCACTGTCTTGACAAAAGCATCTCGAATTGAGGAGGAGTATCAATAACTGTTGTGTCTATATTATATGTTACCTATGGATATGTAGCCAACTTGACTTCAACATATTTTATAATACCAACTAAGGGAAACAGGTCGATTATCCATAGCATAACACTTCCCTTCACATGTATCAACCCACATGCCAAGCTGTTTCATTACTCCTACTGGCATAATGTTTATAGCAGCACCATAATCTATCATACAATTCCTCAGCAACTTATTATTTATTAGCAATGTGGTAAAGAAGGGATCCACTTGTGGGAAGTTGTTAAAACATCACCAAGACAGACCTCTGAATTATTTTTCTTTTCCTGCCTACTGACTTCTTTATAATTCATATGCTTTTCATTCTCATTTCTAATCAATTTATCAACACTATCTCTGTACTCCTTAATTTTCATCAATTCAATTAATGCAACATATATTTTTACTTGGGATAACGCCTGGGTGAAATCGAAAGAAGAACCCTCTGTCTTGACAATCTTCCTCTGTTCTAGCAATTCTCCTTTGCTTTCCTCTTTTTCTGTTTTACTAGGCTGATCAGACCTTTGCAATTCCTTATGTAATTCTGCAATTTTCTGTTCTTGGTCAGACTTCTTTTCAATTTTATCATGCTGCTTGTTTTCTGGCTTCTTTACAGTTTCCTGTGTTTCCTTTTGGTCCTTTATAAAAATTCCCCTAGGAACTCCATCTGGTTCATTTACTTTTCTGTTTCTCAACCAGTACTTACTTCGTGCTTGCTCAACTACAGCAACAGTAATTCTTTTTATTTCATTTGCTGTAGGTCTTCTCACATTGCATTGAACAGGTGCCTCAACAGGATATGACTCTATGTAATCTTCATTAGAATCATAAAAGATCTGCTGTTCAGCCATATGAACATTATATTTCTGCTTTGAAACATCATATTCATAACCTTCATCCTCTGAAGATGAATTTCTTTCTTCAACATGGTGAAGAACATCAGAAGTCAAATATGCCTTGTGGTCTTCTCCATCATTTTCTATCAATATTCCCTCCTCTTGCATCTTCTGAGCTACAACACAATAGTCTGGAGAATGTGGCTGATTACAGACTTCACAAAAGTAACTATTACTCACCATGTAGGTCCCTTTCTTGCTCAGTGGATCTGAAGTTTCTTTATTTCTGGGCCTAACTGCCATAGGTTTCCCATCTTTCCAGTCTGTATTGTAAGGCATATCATGCAGCCTTGGCCTTTCATTTCTGTTTTCATTTTTGTATGTGTTCTCTTGTCTATATTGATAATTATTTTGCTGGGGAGGCCTCAGGTTGTCTCTTTTATTAGTTACACCAACAACCTTCCTATTATTTTCAATTGTCAATGCAACTTTCTGTGCTTCAGCCAAGTCTCTTGGAAATCTATTTCTCAGTTCGTACCCTGTTTTGGGATCAAATGCACTTAAATAAATACTCAATGCAACAGAGTCTGACAACCTTGATCTAGGAGGGACTTTAGTATGCAACTTGTTGAATTTATGGTCGAAATCATAGATTGAATCATTCTGATTTTTTTGAATCCTCACTAATTCATGAAGAGCTGCATCTGGAGCACTTTGATTCCCAAATTTTTCTAAGAATTTGTCTTGAAATTCTTGGAGAGAATCAATTGAATATGCCGGCAAGCTATTAAACCAATCCCTAGCATCTTTAATAAGTGACATCATAAATAGCCTCATGTGCAAATCTTCATATGGCATACCTATGTCTTGAATGGACACATTGAAATTCCTTAGGTGTTCCTCAACAGTAATTGCATTGCTTCCTGTAAACTTGGGAATCATACCTCTCCAACTACTATCCATAGGGTAAGGGCATGGATTGAGACCTACCAAATCAAACTGCTTGACCATCGCTACGTATTGGTGAGGGGGAGGGATAGGTGGATACTAATGTTGATGTAAAGGATGTGCATTATGATGAGGGATGTGTTACTGACCAAGAGGGGGATGCACATTCACATGTTATTCGGGAATATGAGGTGGCTGATTTGGCTGCCTGTAATGATTCCCTATCTGATGGTGAAGAGAATTTTGCTGATTGGAGGACCCTGCACCATGATCACCTTGTTTGTGAGGTGGAACATATTTTGAACCTCCAGCCGTCTGATCAGTAATTTGGGATTTCTACAATTTATCCTCTAGCTCCCTTATTCTCTTCTCTTTTTGTTCCAACAGTGCTTTTGCTTCATCTGGAAGCTCATGATCAGCAATGATATTTTGGCTACTCTTCATCTTCTAATCATATTCATGCTAAACTCTGAGTCGTTCAGGCTCAAATCTAGCTTCAAACTCAACCTGTTTCTTAGCTTCAAGCTCAGCCATTTCCTAAGGATTGTAGAATGGATTTAATTTCTCTTCAAGGGTACATGGAACTGTACCTGAATTATCTCTCAATGTGTCATAACGATCATAAGTCTCAAGATGTGCACTAAATGTTTTATCCTTATCTGTCATGCACATATCTTCATTTATTCCTTTTCCTTTATCAACTTTGTCACCCTTATGTGTCCACTTACTGCTGCCAGCAGGAGCTCTAGTATGACCTCCCCAGTACTGAGATCTTCTTCCATTCATGATGAACAACTACAAAAAATTAGGTCAGAGTCGCCACTCACTTTAATCAAAATGAGAAAAATATTCAATATTTCTTGTTCCCAGCGGACTCTATTCAAGATTTCTGACTCTATGATTAAGGCCTTGATTCTGATTGTTCCCCAGTAGAGTTGCCAATTTGTTAGCTCTCAAAAACGCAGGTTTGAACCACGAAAGGTTTCCAAGCTTTCACGACATTTCAGGGTAACAGAACAAGGTTTGAAATAATCAAACCTTCTACTCTTCAGGTACTGCAAGACCTAGGCGGGTGTACCTAACTGAATAGTGCAGACTTAACTTGTGATTATCCTTTTGAAATGCTTTTGTCCACAATGGCAGATTACAATGAACAAAATGAAACCAAACTTGATAGCAATCTTCTAATCTAAATCCTAAAATGCTTAATTAACAGATGTAGAGAGATTAAGTGAATTCAAAATGATGAAATGCAAAGACTAGTGCCTTGTTGGGTAAGCGGAGTCAAATGAGATCAAGATGAACAACACTCTTTGGATAAGATACAAATTATCTGGCATATGATTTATTCACAACTTGTATGAACATGCAATATTGTGACTACTAAGTTCTACTTTAATGATCCAAAATGAATCTCTCTGATTACTGTGATCAATAAAAGGATTTAATCTTTACTTGAAAGAACCAATTGATTAATCACACGAATACAACAAATGTGTATTGATAAATTGAACATAAACTTGTTATGTCAACTTAAATAACTAGAAAAATCAATCATGGAGACAACTTAGCAGTACTTTTCATTAAATTCAACAGATAACTGACACCTAGAAAAATGCAGCAACATCAACTGAATCTCATAAATACCTCCATTGTGAAAATCATGCAACAGTAGCCTCTGGTATGATAATTTTGTTCTAATGTATCTACTTGCAGTGTATCGAAAAATCTAATCTCTAGTCGTCTCAATTAACAATTACATCATGCTTATATACACACCAGCATGAGAAAATATCAAAATAGAACATCATGTCGGCCCAACACCAAATTCGGGCTCCAAAATACGTCGGCCTACAACGGTTATTCAAATAGATTCATGTCGGCCACAGTGGTGAATTTTAGTTTTTACCAATAAGTAGTCGGTGAGACATATCGCAACTTATGCCGAAGGCAATTCAAACATTTATCGTTCTGCTTGAATATTGTTTTCACATTCGCTGTAGCTACCAGCACATTATACCGAAGCCACGTAGTAGCCTTTTGATCCATCTGCATATCGCTATAGCCCATTCGGGTCAGTGAAACGTTATACAGATTCATCGGGCTACACCGAAGATACTATTTACTTTCAAGTCACAGTAACATCCCACATGTTACATCGAAGTCTGAGAGTAGCCCCATGCTTTTCTTTCGTTTTGGTATAGCCAACCACAATCGGTGAGATACTACATAGAAAGTCATTAGTTATACCGAAAGCAAACCCTATACATTTCGTTATGTCGCTGTAACCCTTTGCTTCTCTTGCCAAAGAATGCCAATCATGTGTAAATGCTATAGCATACTACTCTCAGAGAGACCATATATTGAGATTACAATGTTAGGCCGAAGATTCATATATAGCTTTGTGTCGGTGTAACACAAGGATTCTCTCGCCAATAACTAGTCCTCACATAGCTCCGCCAGGACACAAATATTTTCATACCGACAAAAGCCACCCATTCAATACATGTCGCTATAGCCTGTAGCTCTCGGGGAAACCCTATGTAGATGAGTTCCATGTTACGCCGAAAGTCACCCTGGACCACACGCTCACCAAGACACCGCCAACCTTATAACGATGTGCATATCAAAGTAAATCAACGTGTAAGGTCGGCGAGACCGAAGGTCACTCACCACGACCTTACACCGATAGCCATAACATATATCGATAAACATCCTTCATTCCATCGGGCCAACATAACAATAGAGACTCGCTGTGACATTGTGCCGAAAGTAGAACCCTCTGCCGACAGAAGACCACAATAAATCCCATCGCCAAGACATCAAGAATTCGGTGAGACGTTAGCCCGATTGCCAAGACAAATACCGATAGAAGCCTCCGCCGTCGCCAACACAAGAGACATGTCTTGCCGATAACCTGCAACAAGGAATATTGAAACATACACAGGTCAGGGAGACATATGGATACCTATGCCGACATGGACCAGAATGAAAATATGCAAGACCCAACAGACTCGAAGGGAAATATGGCAAAATATGGAGGAAATATGCACGAGGAGAGGGAAATGCATCAAAGGTAGGGCTCACTTGGAGGATCATGAGTAAAATCAATCATGTGAAAATATCAATTTTTAACAGTTCTGGATATTTTGGGGCTTGCCTCAGTCAAACCCCCATTTTGATTTTTCCACCTCCATAGATAGCTAGATAGATAAAGATAGAAAAAATCACATGAAATGTAAAATACATGTGATAGTTGAACAAACCCTGTTGTGGAGGAGAGCCCCTATCATGAATGTAATAGATGTGACAATGATGCAGGAGCATCTAGGGAAAGAAAAAACCTGCATCATTTTTTGTGTTGATTGGTTGAATAAGGTATGAACCTGGACTTGCAGAGAAATCAACGTGAGCCTATCAGAAGGAAAAGAGTATATCGACAGAATCATATTCTAGGTCTCAACAACAAAGCGATGGTATTGGCAAAATGGAGTTACATCGGTAGGAGAGTAACATTTCGGTGAGGCAGTGATAAGAAGGTGTTGATGGAAAAGAAGACACATGGCATGGTGAAATTGGGTAATCCACATCCTTGTTGTGGATTAAAGAGTAGTGACATGGTAGTGATGTGGATGTTTGATGTTTGAATGATGACTCGGTGAACCGATGATGAAGTGTGAACAAGTTGCGTTATCGACGAGACATGGCCCATTCGGAAAGACATTCTTGAATGTCTCTTTGAAATTCCATGTTGGGTGGTGGTGGTCTAGGCATAGTGGAGCTTTATCAATGAGATTTTTCTTGTCATTGAGATAATCTCAAATATCTCTCTGACATCCAATGTCTCATCAACATTTGTTGGTCGTGCACTATGTTGATGTTTGCATACGTGTAACATGAGGGTTTCGGTGAGAGGTTTCCCAATGTCTCTTTGACAAGGTGAGGGCAGAACAAATGGTGGGATTGACAGGGATGGAATGTAATGACAATTGGTGGAAAGCGATAGGTATTTTCAATCCTTGTTGTGAATTATGATGGGTGATGATCGATGAGATGGCAGTGGTGATGTCAATGTGACATACATACTTTGGTGAGAGATATTTCAATTTATGTTTGACATTTTGATGATGTCCAATAAGAGCTTTATCGATGTGACATATTTGGTTTGGTGTGAGATCCCCCAGAGTCTTAGCAACACTTCAATGGAGGTGATGAATGATGATGGGAAATGTGGTCGATAGCGAATGACATGATGACACTTGGTAGAATGAGAACAAATGAATTCCACATTGTTGTTGTAAAATTCATTCCCATTGGATGATTTAATGAAGCTACTAAGAACAATGTAATGGCTTGGTGCTAATTGGATGATCAAGAAAACTATGACATGAAGAGTGGGAAAGAACAAGGCTGACATGGAGAAGGAATACAATGTAAAGAGGTAGCGAGTGATAGAGAAGATGAGCGAGGTGGTAGTGAGATCTTCAATTTGGTAGATGACTGTAGTGAGATAGCCCATATGGTGGCATTATGATTTTATAATGTTGTTTTCATTAATAAAAGAAAGTGTTGCTTCATTCTATTGTGAAAATATGTGTTGTTACTATGAGTTTGAGTTGGAAAGGGATAGACCAGGAGCCTCTCGTTCATCAGTGATATTACAGTTGATTGTCCTAATTTTGTAATAGAGTGTCAAATGTGAGGTAGTTCCAGCAGGACCTGTGAGTGTGGGTTGAAGCAAGAAGACCTGCAAGTGATGAGCTAAGAAGAGTTGTGGAAATATTGTTTGTTGAAGGCATGAAAGAGGGTCTGTAACTACTATCCTCTAGTAGAGATAAAGTTGGGTAGAAGGTGTAGAGTTCCTCCACCAAGAGAGTGGGTAGAGGGAGCATCTTCCATGATCTTTGTTGGGTAGAGGATGGTTTTGTGATCGAATGTGAGGCAGTTCACATATGCAAACTTGAGGGTTTGAAGGTTTATTAGAGCATTGAGAGTGCGTGGATAACATCTAAAGGTGTTGAAGATTTGTATATAGATCGTTGAACAAGAGCCAGTTTATGTTTGTGAAACCTGAGGGTTGAGAATTTGTGTTACAACTTGAGAGGCCTGAAAAAATGGAAAGGAGAAAGGGTATTGTCATCAGATGGATTCTAAGGATCCCCAAATTAGAGGAAATCATAAAGAGATTGTGGGAAAGAGAATTGATAGAGATGAAGTAGCAACTAAATGAATTGGAGGATGAGATTAGAGGGTGGAAACAAAAGAAGCCAAGATATGAAGATAAATTTTATCTTTCTAATGATGTTTTGATTGCAAGAAAGAAAGAGGTTGTAGTAGAGTGTCATGCATATGGCGCCAAGGAAGAGGATGTGCAAGTTGAGGAACCAGAAGCTAATAATGAAGGATGTCTATTAGCAGAAATGAAGGTTGAATATGTAGAGGTTGTAGCAACAACAAAAGAGCTAACAGTGATGGAGAATGTTGAAGAAGAGGACACCAAAGTTAAATCAGTAAAAGGGGATGAAAAACTTACATTGTGTAAGTTAATTGGTGATTCTAATTTTCTTATGAATGATATAAATGGAATGAGTGAATATGAAGAAGCTAGAAGTTTTGTTGCACCAGTTGAGGATGTTGTAGTTAAAAAAAGTATGTAGTGATGTATGAAGATCCAATGTTCTTTGAAGAACCTAATGAAGACCAAGCACTTCTTGAGGAAGAGATTGCAGAGATAGATAAGTTGTTCAATTTCACAACAAAGACAATGGCATTTGGTAGTAAGGAAAAATATGTGACAAAAGAAGTCACTAAGGATAGAAAGGATGAATATTTTAATTGTGTTATTGACATTAATGTAGAAAGGGAAATGGTTGTAGTTGGAAAATGTCTTTTAGAAGGCATAAAGAAAGAGGAATACAATGTTGTACCCAAGGATGATTATGGACAAGTGGATATAGCATTACCAATGAAGGAGGTAATGCATAATGTTGAGATGGATAAGGTAGTGAATGTGTATGAAATGGTTCAAAATGATTAGTATGCAAGGAAGGATTTGCATGGTGTTGCAAAGTTAAGTGCAAATGATAATTGGTGGAGGTGGATGGATTGTGGTGGGTTGAATCCCACATGATCAGAGGTGGATGAGAGATGCATTTGGAGGTGGTTGGGTTTTGGTGGAGTTGATTCCACACCCAGGAGGTTGACTACAAAGGAAAGTTTTCAGAGGAGGAGGTTGCTTGTTCTAGCTAAGTGTTGGAAAAGGAGAATGAAGAAGCCAATGAAGGTACCAGTTTCAGCATTGGGGTTGGATGAGGATGGCTTGCAGTCCAAAAGGGTGGTATTACCACTCAAACCTATTTTATGAACCCATGCTCACAAAATTCTTCCTACCCCGAGTGTCTGATGCATGAGCATCCAAGGAAAGAACAAACCCGCATCATTTTATGTGTTGATTGGTTGAATAAGGGATGAGCCTATACTTGTAGAGAAATCAGTGTGAACCTATCAAAAAGACAAGAGTATATCGACAAGATCATATTCTAGGTCTCATCAACAAAGTGATGGTATTGGTAGAATGGAGTTACATCAGCAGGAGAGTAACGTTTCGATAAGACAATGATAAGAAGGTGTTGATGGTGAAGTAGATGTATGGCATGGTGAAATTGGGTAATCCACATCCTTGTTGTGGATTACTAAGTAGTGACATGGTAGTGATGTGGACATTTGATGTCCCAACAATGACCCAGTGAACCAATGGTGAAATGTGAATGGGTTGTGTTATTAGTGAGACATGGCCCATTCAACAAGACATTCTTGAATGTATCTTCGATATTCCATGTTGGCTATAGTGGTCTGGGCATGGTGGAGCTTTATTGGTGAGAGTCGACTTGTCATTGAGACAATCTTGAATGTCTCTCCGACATTCAATGTCTCATTGAAATCCGTTGGTTGTGCACTATTTTGATGTTCGCATCAGTGTAACATGAGGGTTTCAGTGAGAGATTTCTCAATGTCTATTTGACAAGGTGAGGGACAAAAAAAATGGTGGGACTGAAAAAGGATGGAACATAATGACAATTGGCAGAAAGTGATAGGTAATTCACATCTTTGTTGTGAATTACGATGGGTGATGATCGATTAGATGGCAGTGGCGATGTCGATGTGACATATGTACTTTAGTGAGAGATCTTTTAGGGTTTGTTCTATATTTTGATGATGTCTGATAAGAGATTTATTGATGTGACATATTTGGTTTGGTGTGAGATCCCCTATAGTATTGGAAACATTTCAATGGAGGTGATGAATGAGGATGGGCAACACGGTAGATGGAAAATGATAGGATGACACTTAGAAGAATAAGAAGAAATGAATTCCACATCGTTGTTGTGCAATTCATTCCCATTGGACAATTTTATGAAGCTACTGAGAATGATGTAATGGCTTGGTGCTGATTGGATGATCAAGAAAACTACAACATGAAGAGCGGGAAAGAACAAGGCTAAAATAGAGGAGGAATACAATATAAAGAGGTAGTGAGTGATAGAGAAGACAAACAAGGTGGTAGTGAGATCTGCAATTTGGTAGATGACCGTAGTGAGATAGCCCATATGGTGGCATTGTGATTTTGTAATGTTGTTTTCATTAATAAAAGAAAGTGTTGCTTCATTCGGTTGTGAAAATTTGTGTTGTTACTGTGAGTTTGATTTGGAAAGGAGTAGACCCAGAGCCTCTCCTTCATCAAACAAATAGATTATAGTAAATAGAAAAGTGAGCATTAGTAATAGTTTTTGGCTCCCCTCTTAGCTTGATAGATGTGATGTGATAGCATACAAGAGAGACTTTACTATTGCTTGAGATAGAAATATGGTAGAGGTTCTTTTCTATGAAGAGCAAGAGAGAATGATAAAAGATGTAGAAAATAATATAGAATGGAAGAGAGTGAGAATGAATTAGAATGAGAATGAAAAGAGGAGTTTTGTGAGGTTGAATGGGTAGGAAGAGTTGTTATACTCACATTCTTGCCACAATGACATGTGTCATATGTTGAATGACCAAGACAACTAAGAGGTGGGGTGAATAAGTTGTATCTTATCAAAACATAAAAACCATCACTAACATTCAGATCCATAAGTATTCATTAAACCCTTAAACTGTTATGATGAATTAACATGAAAATAAAATAATAGAAACTTAACAACTTTAACACCATGCACAAGAGAGAACTAGATTTACATAGAAAACCCAAGGAGGGAAAAACCATGATGAGGATTAGCTGACAATATAAGTAATTGAAAAATTGATTACAAAGGCTCACTTCCAAAAGGGGCACACTACCCTGAAAGGCTCACAACCAAGGCTCACTGTTGGAACATAAAAAGAAGATAGAGAAGAAATGGTACATAGAGAAAATGATCTCAATGTAGTAGAAAATCCACCACAATAGCTCCAAAACCTTCACAATCTATTTGAACGATTCCAGACACCTTCTGTGCACTACATCCATTAAATCCAACACTTGAAAATTTTCACTACTCTTCTCATTTTCGCACCTTATAGCTTTGCAATTCGCATCATTCGCATCACATGGTTTGCACTTTCATCTCTCTTGACCTCCTTCAACAATTCAACTCATACTTATACCACTCTCAACCTTGAAACCCTTTCCAAGGTTGGCTATGCATCTCAAATGTGCAAATTCAACTTAGGTTGGTGCCAAAACACTTCTATGGTAGATAGAATTGAATGTGGACCACGTCAAAACTTAATTGGGACCCAAATAAGAAACACCACACAACCACACACTACCATAAACAATATTTATCCTTGACATGTAGTGTAAACAGTAGGTCAACCTTTACCCATGTAAACACCATTAAAATTTTAAGTACATGCTTCCTTAAACCCAAGGAAAATTTTTGACCCACACACCATGCTTGAACACTATTGGTTATTTTTAATGAACCAAATTGATTTCACAAAATAGCCTATGGAACTGTCATCTTCCAATGGTCATCTAATTGGAGGGATTGGCCAATGAACAAGTGAAAGCTTGCAAAGGATTTCCTCCTGCACTTTCGGCTTTGCAAAACCTGGGAAGGTGATCCCACACAATGTAATTTAAGATCCTTTATTCCATTTAACTTTATACATTGTAAATAATAGATAAGCTCTAAACACAATTGCTTTGCAATTCAATAGATGCAAATATCTGGAAAATCCTTTACATATTAATTGTTTCAAAAGCAATAGAGAATGATAAGCCTTGACCTGACATACATTTCAACAAGAATTCAAATAATTAAGTTATTTGAATGTGTTGTTTGTGAATGATCAAGAACATGCAACATAAAAACAAATCTCAAAACAATTCCTTAACCCAAGGTACAATCTATTAAAATAAAAACAAAACTTGACAACTTAACACTTAATATTTTAGAGCTTCTACAATGTTGCATTACAAAATTATACTCAATTACTCAAAACTAGAACTCATTATCATATCCCGATACTCAAATCACTTAAACCTATGATTTCATCCAAGCAATTTAACCAATTCTTTGAATTACAAAAAAGATAAAACCATACATTCATCGAAAACAATGAAGACCATTGAAACAACCCTTAATTATTTCATTGATAATTCAAATGATGAATACACTAGGAGGGAATTGGCTTTAAAGTTATGTCATTCTTTATATTCCAATGCTAGTACTGCTATAAAAAATTGCTTACAAAAACAAAAGACTCATAACCAAGATATAGAATCAATTCCATTCTCTATATTATCTTTTACAAAATTGTTCTTTGAAATCAATCAACAACCCATACAATTGGCCCTAAATTCCATTTTTTTTAAAAAAGGGAGAAAAACAAGCCTCAGAAGATAGGTTTACAATTACACTCAAAAGATTGTTATATTTTCCAAAACTCGAGGTAGATATCCATATGAGACAAAATTTATTTCTCATTCGTTGAAGAATATATTTCTCGCCTTCCAAAAGGCTCCTTAGTTGGTGAATATGTTCTTTTCATGAGAAAAGAACACTTTCCACGTGCTCCAAAATTTGAGGATGAAAAGCATGAAAACAAGAAGAAAATAAAAGATTAAAGCATATCCACATCAACACCATGTTGTCATCAACTTTGAAATGAAGAGGATACAATGTTTGAACACTAATATATCAATGGCCTAATCTATACTATTTCCAGGCCATGTATTATATTCCTTATGTTGCAACCATCCTTACTGACAACCATTACTTGCTAAAGACACAAAACCAAAATTTATCATCTTCCTACCATTGCAACAACCTACAAGTCTTGGATATCAACATATTTTTTCTTCCAAAGCTCAAAATCCTCACTAGAAGGCTAATCAAATGTCATGACCTCATCTTCCTTGACCCTATATGAGCTATACTTTATGACCACTTGGTCGGCTTCTTTATCAAATTCCTCAAGAAAAATACTTGTGTGAGAAAGCTTGTCCATGCTATTCTTCAACATCTCTATATCTACTCCATTACAAATCAATATTTCTTGAGTTGCTATCACACTGCTTGCTTGATCCTTCCATTATTGGAGAGGCTTGAGTTCACCAATATCATTCAAAATGTCAGGGAGAAAACTAAAACTCCACTTATCAAACCTATACACTAACTCCCTAATTTTCTTTTCCAATGGGTCAATCAACCCTTGATATTCCTTAATCCCATTTACAAGCTTGAGGGTTGGGACAATGTTGAGTGGATTATCAGCATCATACTTTTATCTAATAGCCATGTATCTCAAATCTTGGAATTTGGGGATCCATTTGTCCATCAATGGGATGGAGACCTCCTTATCCATATCAAAACTCCTTATTGCATCAAACATAGAAGAATAATTTGAATGAATACTATTTAATTTTCTCTCAATCCCTTTATTTAAATGTTCCAACACTACTGTTACAATCTTCATATTGCTCAGATTTTCTAATTTGTCAAAGTGTTGACACTTCTCCTCATAAGTTTTGAGTTGCTCCATTAACTCCTCCTTGGTGACTTCTTTTATGGGAGGTGCAACTAATGTACTTGGAGGTAGTTGTCCAATGGGAACATCATCAGGACTAGGAGGTACAACCTTTGTTGAAGCTAGAAGAGTTGAATGTGTAGGAATAGATGGTGTTTTCTCTGATGGAGATGGAGGAATAATTACTGCTTGTGAGGTTCCTTGTGCATGTATTGATTTAAATTTATCCTTTAACAATGCAATCTCCAATTGTACCTCTACAATATTTTGTTGTCCCTTATTGTACTTAGCTACCATGTCATTATATTTTTTCTTGAATTTGTCTCTTTCCTCTATTAGGGACTCCATCATAGCCTTTATGAATTGAGATACATTCACAGACAATGAAGTTGCCTCTACTACAATTGTATTAGATACTATTTTAATTACCAATCCTTCCCTCAGACCTACAACTGGTTCTACAACTTCTGGTTTCTTATGATTTGGGGCTAAATTCCAAATAGCCAATGTATACCATTGGGCACTAAATGCTAATCCCTGCAAAGCCAATGTGACTTCTTCCTTAGTGGTAAAAGTAGGGGCATCATGCCTCCTCACTGTATCAAAGGAAATTGTTAAGGCAAGATCCCATTTTGGAAATACAAGGACACCACTTTTTATGAATAGTTCTCTTCCCTTAGCTATTGTGATATCTTGGTATTTAGCTCTCATTCCTCATGAACTTTAGCCTCTAATTCTTCTCTCAAAAAATTAGGATTTTTAGTACTTTTCATATCAATTATCTCAACATATTCATCTTTTCGGGATCTCTAGACATATTCTTGAAAAGCTTATGTCTTCACAAAAGCATCATCATTCATGAACTTCGCACAAGCCTCTTCTCTGACATCATCAACATTATTTATCCCACTTAGGTCATCTTTACTTAATCTAAGGCTTAAGATTTGTGGAACTATTTCTCTTGTGGGAGAAGGCATACCTTGCCTCATTTCATCCTTAGTGACCAAAATTTCTTCATTAGACTCATTTGTGGGATAATCTACAAGGCCACTTGATTTGACCTTTTGCTTCTTTGATGGTGGCTCTTTTGGTGTGGATGGTCCTCTAGGTGGTGAATCAAGTTCAATGATTTGTGGAATAGATGAATGTGGGTGTGAAGGTGGTGAAAGTTTTGGCTAAGGAGAAGATTCCCTTGACCCTGTTGATCACGATGTTAGTCGCAACAACAGTGCAGATAAAATCCTCACAAACAAACCACATAGAACCTATCTTTACTTGAAAGACTGAACCAGAGCAACCTAAAAGGGGAAGAAAATTTTTGGGGAAAAGGTTGAATTAGCTTAGTGCCAAGGCTCCGGTAGTCAAGTCCTAACCATAATAGGTTCACTTTAGGGTATGATGTGATATTGCTATTAATCTCAAGGGGTATATGGTTATCTCTAGTTTTTGTAAAGGAATTATAAGTATCAAATGGAAGATTTTCAATTCGATCATTAAACAATTTCATGAAGTCAAAAGATTTGCAATAATATTTCATGAACATAAAATAACGTTGCTATCACTGAAGTAGATTTAGTTTTAAGAATTCAACAATTTCATGGAAATGAAATATTTTTAATAATATTTTCATTCATTCATCTTTGTTTTATGGATTTTTTTTTAAAATTTAACATCTAATCTAAAATAAAGCATCAAAATACTTGAAAAATAAAATTTCTCTTAGTTATTCTCCATGCATGCCCCAAGATTTAATCTAATCAAAGAAAACTGCTCTATACTTCACCAGATTGCTTCACAGCTAGGCATAGAACAATGCGTGCTTTTAAAGAAGGGGGTTTAATTTGGACACCGAGTAGTTTTCTCTATGCACCCTTAAACGATGCAACATATAGTCTTGTTCGAATGAATGAAAAAACCAACTACAAAGATACATGAGATAGGTAGCTATCAAATTGGATTTGATATTGTTTAAGTTCTATGTGCATATAAGTTTTTTAGATTGGAATGATTTAGAAAAGAGGAAAAAAGAACAAAACTCAGAATTTTTGGCTCTTTTGATATTCACAAATTCTAAATTTAACTTAGAAAGAAGTATCCCTTGGTATTTTATAGAAATAAGACATAGGTAGAATAAGAAAAATACATGAGAGGGAATCCAAGGGATGAATCACATCAAGGCACGTGGAATATGACAACTGGTAAGAGAATTGCAAACAAAGTCAACAAAGGTAAACTTTCATTTACACATTGAAGTTCTTTGGGTGTTTGATCTTCTTATTATCACCAGGATAATAACTTGAATTTGGATAGTATGTAGGAACTTTCCCATATATTCAAAATGATTGCTTTATCATCCTATTCCTATATTCTAGTTTTTCCTCAGGATTTCTACTCTCGAGAATGGGCTTCCCTGGAGGTTGGAGCTTTCCTTCGCTACATGCATAATACCAGGATCCCTATTATTCTAATGACTTGAGCTCCTCCTTCGCATAATTTCTCAAAATGTGTAGCCCAATCTAGATATAATTCTATCTGTGATCCATATTTTCCCAACCGTCCATACCCAAACTTTGCATCGCAATCTTCTTCTCCCACAATCACCAATTCCAACTATTAAATCCCTTTTAAAACATTTATAAAAATATCATGTAAATAAAACCATCCTTTATTAATCATCATTTTAAATCCATCATAAATAACACGCTTTTAGAAAATATCATGTATTCTCACGTAATTATTCCTTTTAGCCAGGTTATCAGACCATCAGACCTTTTGGATAACATTAAGATTTTGAAACTTTACTTTGCATTGTTAACCAGTACCCGATACCAAGTGTTCAACTTTTACCCATAATTTTTCTAGACCTCAACCTTTACCAGAACTTCCAAACTTACGAGACCTCTACAACTAGACCAGAATGCTTTTCTCAACACCTTGTGTTACCTTTTACACTTCTAGCTTTCCCAGTTCCCAGCACCTAGTACCCAAAAAACTTGAATTATGAAGTACTTTTAAAAATATTTCATTTTCTTCTTTTCACTTCCAGTGATCTTTCAACTAGACAACACTTACCATAAGTGTTAGTTTTCACTTGGGATCCCCAAGTCTTATAGTCTTGGGGTGTGTTGTGAGACCACACAACAAGTTGCAACCAATAAAAGAAAATTTAAACCAAAACTTAGGATTAAAGAACCAGTCATAAATCATAATTTATGCATATTTTAAAACAATATCTCTTTACCTTTACCTAGATTTTGACATAAAAATAGTAAAAATTTTCTGAAAAATATTCATGTGTGCTTTGATTAATTCTAGTTTCCGAAACTCAATGAAAAAAATCAATTCATTGACATTGAACTACATAATTTGGTAATCCTCCAAAGCCAACCATAGATAGAGCCTTGTTGCCAATCAAGCATTCATAGCCCTGACAAGGTTATCTTTGAAATTCCCTCAAACATAGGTCTACTACTAGCCATGAATCTATAGCCCCAGTAGAGATATTTGGATAGCCTAAAGAGTTGATTTCCTTTTTTTTGTATATCTCTTTTGATATTTCATTGATAGCTCATTTTTTATTTTGATATTTCATTGATAACTCATTTTCAACTTGCAAGTAATGAAGCCCACTATTAGGTTGGGAATTATAGTGTTAGTGAAGGTTACCTTTTGATTTTTCATTCAATGCAAATTCCATCATCATTTCACTATTTCCTAGAAACTCATTTAATTTTTCCTTGTTTGTGTGTATTCTTGGCTAAACTTTACCACTTTATGCCAAATCCTAGCTAAATGCAACTCGCTATATGTTAGAAGATTGCATAAATTAAGATTTTAGTGGCTAATAATTTGATCATAAAATTTAAATCTAAATTTAGAGCCATTAGTTACCACCCTTCCATTTCAATTTTATGGCAACTACTAAATACTTGGCTATAAATTCCAATTTGACGGCACTGCACCACATTAATGGATTGAAAATGCCATGGTGACACTTAAATATGATCACATTATTCTACATTAAATTCACACACCTTAATGCACACGTATCATTTCTCTCAAATTTTCTAGGTGATGACATGTGCTACCTTACCGGCTTCATTTTCTTTTCTACATCACACACATGGGCACCTTCATGATTAATACGACTTAATAAAAACATAATGAAATGACCACCATTAATTTTGAAATTTTTAACTTGCTTGATTCACAATCTTCGTACTGGCCAACTTTGAAGAAAATTGTCACCAATTGTGTAAGAATTAATTTGATTTAACATTATGCTCTAGAGACACTCATTTGGTTGCCACCTCAATTGACGATTTTCAAGACTTTGATCTAGGCAACTATGTACTGCAACTTTCTCATGGTTTTCTATAAATTCTACACTTTTCTTGAATTCTTCACACCTTTTCTTTTCTTTTTTCTTTTTCTTTTTTTCTTTTTCATCTTTCTTTTTCTAGTTTTCCCTCCTCATTTGCAAATACCTATCTTTACTTGAAAGACTAAACTAGGGAAACCTAAAAGGGGAAGATAAATTATGGGGAAAAGGTTGACTTAGCTTAATCCCAAGGCTTTGGTAGTCAGGTATTGACCATACTAGGTTCACTTTAGGGTATGATGTGATATTGCTATTAATCTCAAGGGGTATATGGTTATCTCTAGTTTTTGTAAAGGAATTATAAGTATCAAATGGAAGATTTTCAATTCGATCATTAAAAAATTTCAGGAAATCAAAATATTTGCAATAATATTTCATGAACATCAAATAAATTTACTATCACTTAAGTATATTTAGCTTTAAGCATTCAAAAATTTCATGAAAATGAAATATTTTCAATAATATCTCCATTCATTCATCTCCTTTTTTTGGAATATTTTCTAAAATTTAACATCTAATCTAAAATAAAGCATCAAAATACTTGAAAAATAAAATTTCTATCAATTATTTTGCACGCATGCCCCAAGATTTAATCAAATCAAAGAAAACTGCTCTATACTTCACCAAATTGCTTCACAACTAGGTAGATAATGGTGTGAGCTTTTAAAGAAGGAGGTTTAGTTTGGACACTGAGTAGGTTTTGTATGCAACCTTAAATGATGCAACATATAGTCTTGTCTGACTGAATGAAAAAACCAACTACAAAAGATATGTGAGATAGGTAGCTATCAAATTGGCTTTGATATTGATTAATTTCTGTGCATACAAGTTTTTAGACCAGAATGATTCAAAAAATAGGAAAAAAGAACAAAACTCAAAGAGGTTTTGGCTCTTTCAACATCCACAAATTCTAAACTTAACTTAGAAAGAAGTATCTCCTAGCCTTTTATAGAAATAAGATGTATGTAGGATAAGAAAAATACATGAGAGGGAATCCAAGGGATGAATCACGTCAAGGCATGTGGAATATGACAACTGGTAAGAGAATTGAAAAAAAAGTCGACATAGGTCAACTTTTTTTTACACGTTGAAGTTCTTTGGGTGTTTGATCTTCTTATTATTGCTAGGATAATAAATTGAATGTTTGATCTTCTTATTATTTCCAGGATAATAACTTGAATCTAGATAGAATGTAGGAATTTTCCCATATATTTAGAATGATTGTTTTATCTTCCTACTCCTACATTCTAGTTTTTGCTCGGGCTTTCTACTCTCGGAAATGGGCTTCCCTAGAGGTTGGCACTTTCCTTTGCCACATGTGCAATACTAGGATCCCCAATATTCTAACAACTTGAGATCTTCCTTCACATAATTTCCTAGAATTTGTAGCCCGATCTGGCTATGATTCTATCCGTGATTCAAAATTTCTTGATCGTCCATACCCGAACTTTACATCACAATCTACTTTTCCTGCAATCACTAATTCCAACTATTAAATCCCTTTTAAAACATTTATAAAAATCTCATGTAAATAAAACCATCATTTTAAATCCATCATAAATAACATGCTTTCAAAAAATATCATGTATTCTCACATAATTATTCCTTTTAGCTGAGTCATTAGAACATTGGACCTTTTGGATGACATTAAAATTTTGAAACTTTACTTTGCATTGTTACCTAGTACCAGTACCTACTGTCTAGCTTTTACCCATAATTTTCCTAGACTTCGACCTTTACCAAAACTTCCAAACTTACCGGACCTCTGCTACTGGACCAAAACACTTTGCTCAACACCTTGTGTTACCTTGTACACTTCTGGCTTTCCTAGTTCCCAATATCCAATATCCAAAACACTTGAATTATGAAGTAATTTTTAAAAGATTTCATTTTCTACTTTCACTTTCAGTGATCTTTCAACTAGCCAACACTTTCCATAAGTGTTAGTTTTCACTTGGGGTCCCCAAGTCTTACAATCTTGGGGCATGTTTGAGACCACACAACAAACCCCTCTAATTGGGTAGGGATGGAAATTGTTAGTTGCTTCTTCACAGTGCTCTTCCTCCTAGAAAATAGTTGCACTTTCTTTGGAGGCTATTATGGTGGCATTTTCTTCTATCATAGGGGCCTTTCCCTTATCATGTTTGTAAGTAACAACAATCTTTCCTTTATCTTGTATCATTCTCTCCTCTTTCAATTTTCCAACAACCTTATCAAAATTATAAAACATGGCTTCCACCCTCATTATTTCATCTTTTATGTCAATGAGAGCTTTGAATTGAGGATCTTTTAATTCCTTTGATCCCTCCAATTTATTGAAACAAATTCACTTCATCTTTCTATCCTCCTGAATCTAGAAATAAAAAATATTTCTAATAACATCCTTGGGGAAGAATAAATTGTGATTAATTTTTCATTAACATCCTTGGGGAAGAATAAATTGTGATTAATTTTTCATTATTTCGCCATGTCCTTCAACCAAACCATAAAACCTTCAGGTTTATGATTCCTCTGAGTATACCATTTCATTCCAAAATGCTTAAGTTTTTCAATGATATTTTTCCATCCTCCGTTGTCATGAAAAAGTATGAAAATACAATTTAAGCAGGAAAGAAAGTTCCTTTCCTCATGTTGTCCAAATGCTTATCTTCAACATCTCCAAGCTGCCACATGACTTCAACGAACCCAACCCTTAATGGTACATCCCTAGGGAGCACATGAGGTGTTTTCTTTGTTCCATATACATGAAGGATTGTGCAATCTTGATAGGGAATTGCATCTCCTTGTTATGTACAATCCCTAGATCAGGCTTCCTCTCCTTAGGTATGAGGAAGTCATGTAATTCAGTTGGAATTACTAGTATATTCAGTACCAAGACTCTCACTAATTTGGAAATAAAAATGTTGGGAAAGACCACAAAACTAGACTTCTACTCATGCCTATCCAAAAGAGGAGTCCATGTTTGGATAGGCATATCTACACCATTCACTTTTCTCTTCAACTCCATATCACTGCCAAAGAAATCAACACCATTGTACATGAACACATGCATGAATAAAGAATACCACTAGAACCTCACTCTTGTTTCACCATTCTTCAAGGCTACTAGACCTTTATGTATCTCCTTTGAAACATAAGTAGAAAAATCATAAGAGGTGTTGAAAGTGGGATGTTTTATATTTACAACCATGTACATGGGTGCAATAGACATGCCTAAAATTGGATCATATCCCAAAATTTTACAAAGGGAGTAGAAAGTCTTTTGGAAGTAGATTGCAAATTAATTCATTGGGAAGGGTTCTCTATTAGATGGACCTACTACAAGTTTTCTCCCTCCTTTTCCTACTGCCAAGAAATGTGACAATACATATACTTTAAAGGTTGGTCTCACCTTTTCATACTCTTCTCTTAACTACTTCTCATCAATTTCCACCATTTTGTCACTCTATTGATTTAATCTGAATACCTTAGTGATTTCATCCTTGGTAACTTCAACCATGCTCTTACCATAATGTGTTCTAACCACCCTAATAGTAGGGTCATAGTGACTTGCAATAGCCCACAAGAGGTCTATATCAAGATATACATTTGGTACAATAAATTTACCCATATCCAGCCTCCATGGGTTGTAGATAGGGATTTTAGCATTTTTGTTACCAAACCATTATGTAAAAAATGACCACATAGTGTATGGAAATGTGGCATATTTGATGACATATTTTCTATCAATAATGCCCTCTTTCATTCCAGGTCCTTGGAACATACATTGCCCTATGTGTTTTTTGTTTGTTGAGAGTTTTAATTGGTATAATAGGTCTTATACCATGGGTCTCTTCTTAGAACTAGGGGGTTGAACTCTTGGTGCCATCTTACTAACAAATGACTTGACGTAGAGTTTCACTTGTTGAGACCAGGGCTTTAGGTTTGGGGCTAAAACTCAACACAAAAGAGAGTCCAAATTCACTAATTTACAACAATTTAAATGAATTTCAAACCTTAAAAAGAAACCTTAATTGAAATTATAATGAAAACAATAATAATTGTATAAAAGTCACAAGGAATTTTATCTCAAAACGTGTGAATTTCACTTACTAGTTTATCGATGCAGAGAAAGCCCTAGTTTGTGGGTGCCAAGAGCTCAAAACACACTGCAGCAACTTCTAGATACTTTAAAATTGTTTCATGGTCAAGATCATGATTTAAAACCAACTTTTATGGTGAAGAAAGCCTTCAATTTAGTAGAAAAACATCAATTTTTCCATTACTTCTCACTCGTGTGAACCAAAACAAGACCATGATACCAATTTGGCAACTTTGAATTATGGCCATTGATTTTCCCATGATTTGGATTGATGTTTAACTCAGATGGAGTCAAAGAAGTTTGAATATATGACTTGCGTTGACTCAACATCCAACCAATCATATTTTTACCAAGTGTACACTTTCCTTGTTGGCTCGACAACCCCACAACACTTTACAAGTTGTGAGAAAGTCCACGTCACTTGTCTGCTAACCTTCTAAGATTTGTAAGATGTTGATCAATGGTCGTGGCCTACTGGGAAACAATCCAAATCAATCCAATATAGCTGAATATGTGCACCATTTAACTTTCAATCCCATGCCTAAGTGGTTATTGTTATTTCATGGTGGATGGATGAGATTAAAACATCTCGCCGACCATTTACCCATGTGTGTTTTAATTCCTATTAGTAGCTCACTCTTTAATATTCCCATGGTCATTGGAAATATTTAACCAAATATTTTGCATCTTCTAAAGTCCTTTGGACACTGGTGATCGTGCCACGTGGAAGCCTCTCATTGCCTCGATAAGAGAAGAGATCAACCTGTGGGTCCCCTGTGGGCTGGTGGGGAACGACCAAAATTAACTCATTGGATCACATTTGAACCATTGATCTTAGTACCTTTCACCATCACTACATTAAATGAATAGTAGGTCCCACCAAAAGGGTGGACATGTTCCACCACACCTACTAGACCACTAGGTTTTTTCTTGGAATATTTTAATGTCATGGGTTGGCAGGCAACTAATGAAATGCAAGTGGTGGGTCACACCGACCATGACTTAAGTGTTTTAAAAGGAGCATGCATTAAGTAATGAATTAAAAGGGGTCATTAGCTAGGTTCAAAGGATGAAATACTTTAGATGATTTCATGGATCAAACTTAGGATATATAAAAAATATTTCAATAATTTTCAAACCCACATAACTATAGACACAGTTAATATATTTCAAGCAGGTAGCAATCAGTTGAGCTAGGTCTTGTCGCCAATAAGAAAATGACTGAAATGAAATAATTCATTACTTAAGTGACTAGAAACAAGTTGGAAAATGTCACCACAAAATTAGAACCATTCACAAGCTTTAGGAATATTCAGGATTTTTCAAGGGTTTAGGGCATAGAAAGAACCTTAGGAAACGGGAACAAAAAACCCTAGGTCAAGATAACATCTCAAAACCAAAGAAACAACTAAGTATGGATTAAAAACCAGTGGAACAAAATTTTTTTAGGGGTTCCACTAGTGGCTCTAGTTGGGGACATCTTTTCTTCCAGAACAGAGTGAGATCTTAGAATCTCATGGTAGAGTAGACCAATACAGAGAATGCAAAACCAAGAAACTACTCAGATAGGGTAGGTAGAATAGGGAAAACCAAAACCAAACCTATATATGGGAAATTTACATGGAAAGAGACATACTTTAAGAAAAGTATGGATTCAAGAACTTTCCATGTACTGGTAGTTCAAGAAGTTCACCAATTAAATTTTATAGAAAGTAGAAATCCTCACCATGGATGTTGCTAAAAAAATAGGGGCCTAACCATAGAGCATAAAATTTCCCATGCTTCCCCTTGTCCTCAGATCTGGCATTCCACATTAGTACCATGTCTCCTACTTCAAATTTTCTTGGAGAAGTTTTTATGTCATACAAATTCTTAACCTACAGCTGTAACTTTGCATTTTTATTTTAAGCATCTCTCCTCATCTCATCCACCTCCATCAAAGTGTCAATTCTATGTTGCATATCATTACACATTTCCCCATTTTACATCTTCATTAGGTTATTTTGGGGTAACCTTTTTTCTATGCCATAGACCAAATAAAATGGGGCATATCCTATTGCTTTCTTGACTATTACCCTATCTACCCACAAAGCTAACTTCAACTTTGAGTCCCAAGCTCTCTTGTTCTTCTCAATGATTCTGTTAATAATCTTCATCAAGATTTTATTGATTTATTCAACTTAATCATTGCCCTGTGGGTGATATGGTGAAGAGTAGGATGCTTGAATCCCATGTTTAGTGCAGAAATTTGTAAACTCTTCATACCTAAAGAACATTGCATTGTTTGAAACAATTTCCTAAAGCACCCTAAACCCGGTTAATATATTGTCCATTAAGAATTCAATGACCACATTGCTTGTTTCCCTTTTAGTAGGGATTGCTTCCACCCACTTGGTAAAATAAGTTGTGGCAAAAAGGATCCAATAATGTCCTCCACTAGACTTATCTGAAATTTCTCCTATAAAATCAATACCCCACTATTGAAAGGGTGTTTGGACTACAACAGGTCTTAGTGGAAAGTTCCCTGAGAATTTGAGTTTCCTAGAGAATCTCTGGCATGCATCACATGCTCTCACTAGCTTGTGAGCATCCTTGAATACTGTGGGCCACCAAAACCCTGCTCTTAGGACTTTGTGAGCAGTGGTTTTTTCCATGTAGTGCCCTCTACACACTCCATTGTGCATTTCATTCAAAAGATCCAAGGCTTTTTCATTATCAACACATTTCAACATAACACTATCTAGATTCCTCCACTATAATTCACCATCAATGATGACATATTTAATTGTTTATAGTTTGAGATTTCTTCTTTCATTGTCTATTAGCCCCTCAGGGCACTGCATTCTTTGTAAATAGTGGTCAATATGTTTGTACAAGTCACAACTTTGCATATCACAATTAGGTAACACATCAAAGCAATTTGCTTGATTTATTTGGTTGGACTCAAGGTTAGTTTCAGCAATCAGCTTGGCTAAACTTGCCCCCATACTAGCTTGGTAATTTGAACATCAATATTGAACTCTTGTATTCTATTTATCCATCTACATCTTCTACCTATGACTTATTGTTGGGTGAAGATGTCCTTAACAATAGCACTAAGAACATATACAATAACCATAGCTCCCACAAGATAGGTTCTAAAATTATTGACATCTTTGACCAATGCATAGGCTTGCTTCTCAATTAGGTCATACTTTAGCTCTACAACTTGAAGTGACTTACTAAAGAATGTGATTGGTTGCTCAAAGCCATCTTGATTTTTCTAAAATAACACTACAACAATGGTGTGAAATGATTCAAAGGAGAATATCTACAATGGCTTGGAGAAATCAAGAGTCCTTAGGATGAGTTCCTCCTTGATTTCTTGCTTAATATTTTGAAAATCCTTACTTGGCTCTTCACTCCACTCCACTTTCTCACCCTTATTCAACATTTTTGATATGGGGCAGGTGATAGAAATTTTGCAACAAACCTTCTCAAATTTTTTATTTTCCCAAAGAATGATTGAATTCCTTTTACATTCTTTGGCTATGGGATTCTATCAATGATAGCTACCCTTTTAGGGTCAATTCTCACTCCTTTTGACATAATGTGTCCCAATAATTTTCCTTCAGTGACTCTAAAGGCACACTTCTTTGGATTAAGTGAGATTCCATACTCAAGGGCCCTAATGAAAATTTTCTCCAAGTGCATATAATGATCTTCTTCTTTCTTGGAGTAGGTAGTTAAATCATCTTGGTAGATTTCCAAGAAAATATCTATAAAATTAGAGAATGCTACATCCATAGCCTTCTAAAAGGTTGCACCTACATTGGTTAAGAAAAATGGAATTCTCACATAAACATAGGTTCCCCATGTAGTTGTGAATGCAACCTTATACTACTCAGACTCCTTCACTTTTACCTGATTATATCCAAAAAACCCATCCATCATTGACAAACGTTTGCATCTAGTCACCTTTTGCAACATGCATTCCATTTTTGGTAGTGGATAGTTATCCTTTAATGATGACACATTGAGATTTATAAAATCAATGCATAATCTAATGTTATTATTCTTCTTCCTCACTGGCACTAGGTTAGACACCCAAGATGAGTGCCTAATAGGCTTGTTTATGCCAACATCTCTCACCTTCACCAATTATTCTTGCATCTTTTGTGCTAGGGTGGGGTTAATAGGCCTTTGCTTTTTCCTAAAGGGCTTTGCATTTTATTTAAAAGGAATTTCATGTTGAAACAAATCCTCTCTATATTCCTTCAAGTCATAATAAGACCAAACAAAAACATGCCTAGACTTCCTTAATAAAGCAATTGACATTGCTTTAAACTTGGGCTTCATTTTCTTACCCAGATATACTTTCTTTGGAGCACTTTCAATACCTAAGTTTACCTCCTCTAGGTCTTTTGTATGTGTAGAATAATTTTTAGCGTTGCTCTTATCAGGGCCATCAAATACCCTTTATAAAGCCACAATACCTTTAGGGATCTTATTTTTCTTGAGTTGAATGACTTCATTTCCAAAGACTATATCCTTCCCATCCACTATCTCAATGAACGCTCCAAAATCAATCTCCTAACCTTCATAGTAGTCTACACATGTCAAAAGCCTTAGAATTTCTTCATCATCATTGAAGACTTTCCAGTTTTGGATTTGTTAGGTATTGAAGGCCTTATCTGTACCTCAACTTTGGAGATACTAGCAAAGGTTATTTCATAAAGCTAGAGTGCAATATTTGCAAGGAAATCTACCACTTGGTTTTTGCCTCTCTCCAACCAATCAATTCCCAAAGCATCAAATTGTTCTATGGAATCCTCAACAATATTCCTATACTATTTAAATCTCTTATTTTTTGATGCAAATCTTGACCTAACTTGGGATATGACCAATTCAGAATCGCCAATCACTTTTATCTTTTTTATCCCATGTTTTTTCTACTAATCTTAACCATAGCAATAGAGCTTCATATTCTACCACATTATTTGTACAAATAAATGAAAGAGTAAATGAGAACTTAAATGTTTTTCCACTAGGGGCAAAAGGTATTATCCCCGCACCTAATCCTTCCTTGAAACATGCACCATCAAAAATACATGGTCCATAGGTTATCATTATTTGTTAACTTTATTATCTCTCTTTCAAGAAGTTTAGGCTGCCTATCACCCTCTCTTGGTAACTCTTCTATCCTAAAATCATTGATTCCAATGTCTACAAAATGAATTTTATCCTCTTTAGGAGAAAACTCAATCGTGTGTGGTACTCTTGATTCCCTAACCAGTTTGATGTCCTTACCATCAATGGGTAATGTAGCATAATACATATCACACTACATGTTTCTCCCCATGGAAGCACTCCATCTTCTTGACAACAACATTCCATATTTTGGTGGAATGTCCACCACTATAACACTCATTGTAAATTCCTTGTCTGGGAATGTGGCTAACTTGTATGGGAGTTCTTTGATTACCCCAATTACAGGGACTTCCCTAGAATCCATAGCATAGCACTTGCATAAGCACTATCTTTAATCCCATCTCTTTCATGATCTCAACCGGCATTATATTGGAAGAGGCCCCTAAATCTAGCATGCAATTTAATAGGAGCTTTCCATCAATAATTAAAGTTACAAAAAATGGGTCTATGTTACTAGGATATGTAGTAATCATGGTTCCTAGGTAGATTTGAGGGATTTTGATGATTAATCCCTCAAATTCCTTCTCTTTCAATTCTTTTCTACTCACTCTAGGTGGAGTAGACACCACTGTCTCATTACAGGCTATACTAGCACCATTTCTAAGGGCTACTATCTTTTTTTTTGTGCTCCTCAATCCTCATCATCTCAAGCAAAGGGATTGTAACTTTGACCTATGAAAGAAACTAAACCATGTCAACAAAAGTTTAATTAGGTAAATCATATGGTACCATACCTTGCTCAGTATTTTTGTCTTTTTGGTGTTCACTTTTCCCCTCAACCTTAGTCTTAGCTTCCCTATTCTTAAGTTCAAAATTCTACTTTTGTGTCTTTTTCTTCACAACAAGAGATATAGCTTCTCCATCAACCTTTATTATTTTAGTCTTCTTTGTTCAAATTTTTTGCACTTTACCATCCTTGGCCTTAGCCTCATCCACTTTATTTTCAACCTTTGATCCTTTTTCATTTGTATTCTACTCCTTGATGAAGTTACTACCATCCTTACCTTGATCTCCACCTACAACTCTATTTCTCAAGTGGTAAGAGCTTCTTGCATGTGAGGATAAATCTACAATCAACTTTTCAATCTCCTCATTTGAGGTTCTTCTTAAAGATACATCATCCCCAACTATTTCCAATGTACACACATCATGATCACTTTAACTACCTTCATTAGAGAGAACTTGATGGTGATATACACTAGCTCTATGTCTTTAGTTGTCCACATCAAGTTCATGGGCCTCCTCCTTAGATGAGCATTCACCATCAACAAAATTAGACCTGCTCATAATTACATTGATTTATACATCATGGTCATGAGAAGGTTCATAACATGTTGGATAGGACAATTTAGAGGGGGGATGAATTAGTTGTCACAGATTATAACCTTAAATTCAATTACCAGAACTAACACATAAACTGATTAAGTGATTAACCATCAAATGCAAATACACAAACACAATAAAACTAGATTTATGTGGAAAACCCAATGAGGGAAAAACCATATTGAGGATTAACTCACACTATAGAGAATATCAAAACCGATTACAAAAAGGCTCACTGCTTGAGATAAGGCTCACTGCTTGAAATAAGGATTCACTATTTGGACTCACTATCCATAGGGCTACAACCTGGAGGGATCACTACCATAGAGATACAAAGAAGATAAATAAGACTTGTTATAGAGAGACAATAATCCTTATGCAATGAATATTTTTCCACAGTCACTTATCAACTCACATGAATGATAGAGTTAGCCTTTTGCTCACTACATCCAAAAACTTAGCATTTAAGCTCCACACTGAACAACCACACACTTAACTCATACGCTTTAAGAATAGCATCAAAGTTGCTTCTGCTCTTTCACTTATCTTCCTTCTTTTCTTATGTATTATTTTCATCACTAGAACATTCTATATTTATACTATCTACAACCTTGAAAAGATACAAAGTCAGCCATCCAACTTCAAAATAAAATTAGGTCGGCACCAAAACATCCTAGGGTGGAATTAGAATGAGGGTGACCCAAAAAACTCTCTTCACTAGGACCCATAATAGATCCAAATGCTTCATCAACTTTGAAAGTATTTCTTGACACATGGTCGGCCATACTAGTGTAAAACACATAGATCAATTAAGCTCGATACTTCCTAATGCCAAAACCAACTTCAATAGAACTAGGGCAACACAACTCTTGAACCATATGCCATAATACTTCATCAAAGAGAAATATAGACCAGAAAAAATTCTCCTAGACCTCAATCAACACGTAGAAAAACATAGTTCACAAGCAGTGAAACCAACAACCTTCTTTTAATACAATTTTCTCAATATCCTCGACATGTACAATCAACAACAACTAGTAGATAACAAGTTAACTGGTTGACATCAATGACAACACTTCATTCTTCTTCCATTCTTGCAAAAATCTCCCCCTTTTTCCTTGATGTTAATACATGATGTGAAAAACCATCAAAGACACCATACCTATTTTGAAAATACTTCTCAATATTTTTCCTTTCTACTTCTCCCCTTTTAGAAAGATCATCTTCCTCATTACCTATTTTCTCTTATTAACTTTCTTTTCCTTTTCACATGCTCTCTCTCCTTGCTCCCCTTGAGGGAAACCACCAACAAACATCAGTTCAAAAGATAGAATCATGAATTCACTAGAATGATGCATCTTAAAATGCATCTTAGTTTTTAAAAGGAGAGGCAATAACCCCTAGCTTGTCCCAAAGATGCTCAAAATTATCTTTAGGAAGAGCCTTTGTAAATATATTTGCAATCTGATCTTTTATCAAAACATACTCAAGCTTGAATTCATTCTCCATGACCTTCTCTCTTAAGAAATGATACTTGATAGATATATGCTTCATTCTCAAGTTCATCATAGCATTCTTTGAAATGTTAATTGCACTTGTTTTATCACAGAAGGTAGAAATAGGATCATCATGTAGCACTGTGATATCTTTCAATGTCTATTTCATCCATACAAATTGTGTACAACACGATGCAACAATAATATAGCTTCAGTAGTAGACAAAGAGACCGAATCTTGATTTTTACTCAACTATTCCACCAATCTACATCCAAGAAAGAATGCACCACCACTTGTACTCTTTTTGTCATCTATACTTCCAGCCCAATTTTTATCTATACAAGCACTGAGTGTAAAATCAATATCTTTAGGATACCATAATCCATAATCCAGAGTGCCTTTCAAATATCTGAATATTCTTTTAACTGTAGTAACATGTGTTTCCTTCGGATCTTCTTGAAATCTAGCTACAAGAAAAACTGCATGCATAATATCTAGTCTAGTAGCAGTCAAATATAGTAGTCCACCAATCATAGATCTATACTTGCTCTAATCAGTATTAGGTGAATCATCATCTTTTCCCAACTTGCATCTAGTCACCATAGGAGTACTTACCAGTTTGGAACCATCCATCCCAAATTTTCTCAACATTTCTCTCACATACTTAGATTGTGAAATGAAAATTCCTTTGTTTGTTTGATTAATCTTTAGCACAAGAAATAAATTCATCTCACCAAACATAGACATTTCAAATTGTTTTTTTATTTCTTCCAAAAACATCTTACACATCTTTTCATTTCCTCCAAAGAGAATTTCATCAACATATACAACTACAATGAAGATTTTACCATTTCTAGTCTTGAAATACAAATTACTATCTGTCGTTCCTTTGTTAAATACTTACTGATTCAAATACTTATCTAACTTACTGATTCAAATACTTATCTAACCTTGCATACCAAGCTCTAGGGGCTTGCTTCACTCCATATAAACCTTTCTTCAATCTGCACATCATATCTGGTTGATTTGTTAACTGAAATCCTTCTAGTTGTTCGATGTAGAACTCTTCATCTAGTTCACCATTCAAAAATGCCGACTTGACATCCATCTGATAGACTTTGAAATCTTTATAAGAAACTAATTCCAAGAACATCCTTATAGCTTCCATTCTTGCTACTAGGGAAAAAGTATCCTAAAAATCTATACCTTCCACTTGTGAGTAGCCTTTACACACAAGCCTTGCTTTGTTT